>OZJO01000619.1:0-12352 GCA_900406225.1 Acrobeloides nanus | reverse complement strand
CCTTGGTCCCCTAAGGGCAGGGTGACTATCTTTTTAGGGCATAAACTTAAAATAGTCATAACTCGAAGAGAAAAAAAGATTTTTCTTTAATTTTTTACTAAAATTAAGCAAATCCTTTTTACTAATTCCTACAAGTGCAGAATTCCATTATTATAAAATCATATTTGAAGAAAATCGCAATTTTTAAAATGATAAAATGCCTTTAAAAAGAACGAATTTTCGAGTTAGGCATGTTCCCGATACCTTAGAGAAAAAATAATAGCGCCAATCGATGTAGTATTTTATTGATCAGGGGGTCCTCAGAATAAAAAAATAGGTTTTTTGATGATTTTCAAGATCTTGCCGTTTTAAGAGGCGATGGCCAGAAAATTGGGGGAAATTTGTAATTTTAAAAACGAGTCACGCTATTCGACACAGCTCAACGAGATGAGTAAAATGAGGTATATATGTTATGTCCGATTTTGAATTTCAGCCGATTTTGAATATTCAAAATCGGCTGTCCGATATTGAATATTCAAAATCGGACAGCCGATTCAGAATCGGCTGAAATTCAAAATCGGACATAACATATATATGCCTTTAGTGGCAAGGAGCCAGAGACCCGATTTTGGCCAAAATGAGTGCACACCTTCCGGAATCATCAGAAACATTAAAATATGCTGTTTTAAGACGAAATAAAACGATTCCGACCGGTTTCCGCGAGTTTCCATTTTTTGCACACTTTGCCGTGGCACGTTTTAAAAAATCAACTGCTATAAAGTCTTCCTATGAGCAAAGGCTCAAAATCAGGGTTTCTATCAAATTTTTTTTAAATTCAGACGCTGAGCCTTCAAAATTCAGATTTTGTCCTCAAAATTCAGTACATTTTTCAAAACAACAAATTTACGTTCCTCAATATATTCTTAGGGAAATTTAACAATATAGTAGAATAATACAAATGCATTAGAAACAGGGACTTAAAAAGTTTGGCATTTAAAAAAAAGTTAGGCATTAAAAATATGTTACTTGATAATATTTTTTTCAGATTTTGCACAAAATTTTCAGATTTTGCTTCTCAAATTCAGTACATTTCTGAAAAATCAGTACATTTAGAAACCCTGGGTAATATTATGCGAGGAATCGATTGCGCATATTTTCACAGCATGAATAAATCTGCCTAACCTTGATTCAGGTGATTTTCGCTTCAATATCTATTTCCATGTTTGATTCTGGGTATTTTGAATCTTTTATAATCATCGTCTTCCGGGGTATTTTATGCAAGAAATCGATAGCGTACATTACCATGCCTCGAAAAACTTCTTTGCCACTGATTTAGAGATGGAGTGGGTGAACGAACACGAAAATCACTTGAATAAGCATCAGACAAATTTTTCATTCATCAGAAATGAAAATAGATGTTGAAGCGAAAATGCCTGAATTACGATCAGATAGATTTTTTCATGCCTCGAAAATATGCGCAATCGATTCCTTGCATAAAATCACTACCCCCTCCCGAAAACTTCGTTTCCAAAAAAACTTTTCATAATTTTCAAAGTCATCTCCGCTCACATGTTATTTTGTGACACTCGATACACCTTTTGTCGATACACCTTTTGTCTCGAATTGGTCATTCAAATATAAGACTGTGTCGGAAGCCGTGGGTTGACAAAGCCATCAATTGTTTTTAGTCTAAAGGAAAGGTAAAGTAGCCTTCATTCAAAAAAGTTTTTATTCATTTTATATTAAAAAATGATGTGATTTCTCGCTTATTAGGACAATTGTTTTAGTTTTCTACAGGGTGGCCCAAAAATTGCACTTCTTTAATTTTTTGGGGCTCGGATTTTTTATATATTAAATAACCCCTCTACTAGAGGGTGGGGCAAAAGTTTCAGAATTTGGGCATCAGAATGAAAGTCAAATATGATGTGAGGATGCAAATTTTTGTGCAGATGGAATTTTCACGCGCCCCATAATTACGATGCTGGGCTAACCCCCCCCCCCTACCCCCTGGATACACCTATGTCTATAACAATAACAGGTACATAATAAAAGAGATCTTTTAATTAAGCATCATAACTTTTCATCAAATCTTGGAAACTAGCAATAGTATTATTAACATCATCAACTTTGTGTTTCAAATGAATGTGTCGAACTACAGAAATTCTATAAGGAAACCTTCTAAATAGAGCCAAAATGGAGTTCTAAAAAATCATGTATGTTATTTAAAAATACTACTTAAAATATTACTCGGAGAATATACAAACCAGTAATACTAACAAAGAACATAATACCAATAAACAAGCCGATGAAAAACGGGTTCCAATTTGAACATGTTTCAACAGATTCCGTTTTAAGATCATCTAATGTTAAAATCGTTTCAACTTCATCGATATTTTGAAGCGTTTCAGTTTCATTAAAACTAAACAAATCGATTTTTTAACATCGAAATGAGTGTGTATTTGCACGAAATCAATCAGTGCTGAGCCTATGTAATAAACTCTGCAAGATCAAGAGCATAGGTCGGCAAGGGGGAGTCTCCTCCTGATCCACTCACTCATGGACCCAAAATTGAGGAGAACCACCTCATCAGAGGCCTTCTCCCCCCCCTCCCTCCCAACTTGCTGACCTATTATTAAGAACTCTTCTCGCTGCTGAAAACGCTAAGAAATGAATGCTGCTAGCGTCAATCAGCATTGAGATTTTGTGAAATCTATTACATGTACACAAGGCCTTACGTCAAAATTTTCAATACTACATATCATACATGGGCAAAGGTTACTGTTGACCAAAAAAAACGTCGACAGGCAAAAAAATTCTGTCATTTTAGAAAAAAGCGAATTCGTTTTCGATTGGCCAATACTACATATTTTTCAATTTTTTGCCGGATACTACTATATGTCTTTAGTAAACGTAAGCTTGTGCATGTGTGAAATCCACCACTTATAAAAATTCTTACTTGCACTCGCAACTTCTAATAGAGTTAATCTCATTTGATACATACAATTCATGTTTGCCTGAAGTATTATAATGAATATGGAAGCCGGTAAAATTTTCGCCTTCATATGCTTCCAGTTTACAATTTCGGTTCAAAAATACTGACTTCACTGCACATGATGAGCAATAAGCATAACCAATGTGATGATCTATTTCACTCATGTATTTTTGGACTGACGCAAAAGGTTCGGTTTTGTCCATGAGCTTTAAAATTATTTGATTTACAGGGTGGTAAAAAACCAGATTTTGCGATTTTTCAAATTTTTAAATTCTCACTAAAATAACCAAGTAGGGGTTTTTTCTATGCGAGAAATCGATTGCGCGCATTGCCGAACCTTGAAAACGCTTCACTGACCCTAATTCATGGAATTAGGCTAATTCAGATCAGGAACGCGCTTTCAAGAATCGGCATTCCGCATTGACTCCACCGTCCATGTTTCCGAAAATTTGATGGAGGTCAACCCTCAAAGTGCGAAGGGTCAATTTTTTCCAAAAAGATGATATTTTTGGGCAAAAATGACTATTCCGTACAAAATTACCCCAAGTAAAACTTTCGAGAATTTTTTGAGGGGGGTAAGGGGGAATGTTTTTTCCTTCTTTTTTCATAAATTGACGTTCTTGTTTTAAACAAATAAATTGTTTAAATTTACCACATAATTAAGGTCGTAGCAGTCATGATACGCATATAGCCATGCGCAAATATGGACTTTTTCTTGAGTTCCATTTTTCGTATAGAAATAATGTTGATGATTAGTATCTAATTTTGGACATCCGCTGTTTACCACAGATAGGTAACTTAATGAAATTAAACATATGACGTTTTTTAGGTGAACCATTTTGGGGCTATAAAGACATGAAAGGGGGGGGGGGTAAAATTACGGTACGTCGATAGCAAAATTTTTTTAGCATAGTGGAATCACCACATACCCCCTATTTTTGATGCGAAAAACACGAAAATCGCGTTAAAAAAATTCCTAGTCGTTTCAATAGTGGTCAGATTGAATTTTAGGCCAATTTTGGGGGTTTTAGAAAAAAGTATACATATAGGAATTAGGCGTTTTTAGATGGAAAAATGAGGTCAAAACACGATTTTTCTAAAACCGAGACCCCCAAAATTGGCATAAAATTCAATCTGACCACTATTGAAGCGACTAGGAATTTTTTTAACGCGANATTGGCATAAAATTCAATCTGACACTATTGAAGCGACTAGGAATTTTTTTTAACGCGATTTTCGTGTTTTTCGCATCAAAAATAGGGGGTATGTGGTGATTCCACTATGCGAAAAAAAATTTTTGCTACCGACGTACCGTAATTTTACCCCCCCCAAACAACAAACAAAAAAACAAAAGATATGTTTGCTAAAACAAAATCACTCAAAAAATCAGATTTTTATATTTGAAATATTTTACTCAAAAAATTATATAAAGCCGTTACAATTTAAAAAGGTTAGATTTTAACTCTCCCATGTTCTGCTCGGATTATCACAATTCTGCAAGGAATTCGGTTAAGCAAGCTTAACATTATTGTCTAAAAAATATTTTGATTAATTTTTAATCGTAATTTTTTACTCGATAGATGAATAAAACAGCAACAAAAGCACATAGAAGTACACCCAATAAAAAACCATATATAAATCGTGTCCATTTTAAGCAGATTTCAGGAATTGTTTTGGATTTAAGGTCATCATCGGTCAAAATTGTCTCAACTTCATTCTCATGTAACAATGCATCTGTATCATTGAAGCTGAAACATAGCTAGTTTATCAACAAGTCATATATGTAGGGGATAACGTCAGGGTCGCCATCATAGGTGGACAAACAGGGGAGAAGGGGTCTGGTGCTGGGTAGGGTCCCTAAAATTGTCAAAAATTTGCTTGGTCCCCCTTTATGTTTTTTGAAGTGGTCCCCCCCCCTCAATTTTGGGTCCATGAGTGAGTGGGTCAGGGGGAGGCACCCCCTCCCCCTGCTGACCTATGACCTGCTTTTAAAAAATCATACTTGCATTTACACAATTTGACCGATCCAATTTGATTAGTATGCTCCAAGTTGTATTTCCCATGCGTATCTCGTTGAATAAGAAACCCTCCATAATTCGGAAATTCATATGCTTCTAGTCTGCAATCTTTATTCAAAACTATGGAAGCAACCGAGGTTGACAAATCAAAAGATCTACTTCCTTGTTTTAAAAGAAACCTTCGAATTGAAGGAATAGGTTCAAGATTGTCATGAAGCTATAAAAAAATTAGGAGCTACTTCGGCTCTTATGCCCCCATTGAACGTGGTCTAAAATCGAAAAAATTTTATTTTTCGAAATTTTTTCAAAAATGATCCATTAGGGATAATTTTATGTGAGAAACACGTTGGTGATGTTATTTTTGTGTAAAAATGCTTCCATTTTTAAGAAAATTGAATTGAAGACAAAGAAAGTGCATATTTCGAAAAAGCTAATATGCAACAATTTGTTTTTCTAAAAAAATGGAAGCGTTTTTACACAAAAATAACATTGCCAGCGTGTTTCCCGCATAAAATTACCCCTATAGGGTCATTTTGAGAAAATTTCGAAAAGTAAAATTTTTTAATTTTAGACCACGTTCAATGGGATATAAGAGCCGAAGTAGATCTAAAAATTAATGTTTTTTAAGTAAATAATGTAATAAATTGCTTTACCACATATTTAAGATAACCACAATCTTCGCTATAATAAACCCAAGCACAGATATGCACTCGTTCTTGAGTTCCATTCCTCGTGTAGAAATAATGATGAGAATCGGTATCCAAGTTTGGGCATTTTCTTGCAGATGATGAGGATAAAAAGAAAAGCATTGATACAACAAATTTTATTTTTACCAACATCATCATTTTAACTATAACAAAACAACTACTAGATTTTGGACAATTATAAGTAGTTGATTGTAGGCGACCCAGATGTCTTTTCATTTTCATTTTGTGAGTGTTGAATAAAAGTTGGAAAATATCTGCTAGGATAGCCTAGTGACATATTTGTATTCTCATCAATTAAATTTTTTGTTAATCCAATAAATACCCATATAACCTTAAGCAGATGGCAAAAATTGCACATATGTTTTTATGTAATTTAAAGTTTAAAAAATTGGAATTTTTTAAATATAGGGTGGCTAAAAAAGTGGATTTTTGCGATTTTGACCAAATTTTCTCCAGAACAAAATTTTTTATTTTTTTCTAAAATAACCTGATAGGGGATCTTTTATGCGAGGAATCGATTGCGCACATTGAAAAATCAATTTTTCATGATCTTTACGAATATATCATTTTTTATATGATTGTATCTGAGCGGCCTGGTCCTTTAAAGGACCAGTCCAGTAAGTTACAATCATATGAAAAAATGATATATTCGGGAAGATCATGAAAAATGGAGCATTTTTTGTTTTTACCGCATGCTCTGAATCGTTGTAGTTTTCGAGATAATTGCGTTTGAAATTTTGAATTTGTTACAAGCTCTTCGTTGTAATGCACAAACTTTTTTGAATTTTTTGCGAAAACATCGGTTTGCGCATCAATTTTTTAAATTTTCATAAACGAACATTGTAGCTATTTTTTATAGCTGAATGAGACGAACAAAATGACACCAAAATTATCCAATTTGAACATTGTTTTGGGTTATTGAAACGAAAATTCTGATTTATGTTTTCGTTTCAATAACCTAAAACAATGTCCAAATTGGATCATTTTGGTGTCATTTTGTTTGTCTCATTTAGCTATAAAAAATTGCTACAATGTTCATTTTATGAAAATTTAAAAATATATGTAAAAATCGATTTTTCTGCAAAAAATTTTAAAAAGTTTGTGTATTACAACGAAGAGCTTGTAACAAATTCAAACGCAATTATCTCGAAAACTACAACGATTCAGAACATGCATAAAAACAAAAAATGCTTCATTTTTCATGCTCCTTCTGAATATATCATTTTTTCATATAATTGTAACTTACTGGATTGGTCCTTTAATGTAGTAGGATTCATATGCGATATTATAAAAAACGTCACGTGACTATCTAAGGGCAACATGAAGAGTCTTAGCAGTGCACTAATAAGCTTAAAGAAAAACAATCGATAAAAACATAGTTGATATTTTCCTAAAAGCTTAATTTTTAAATTAATATGGTTAATTTGGTGGCTGAATCCGAAGTTCGTGAAAAGGCTGAATTCATACGACTTTATCCAAACTCAAAATATGTTGAAATAATTTCACTTATTTTAATGATTCCCTCATCTTTGCTGTTTGGTAAATATTAACTAGAAAATTGTTTAAATTTCAAATTTTAGTAGCATTTTTAATGATCAGTGCCTTTGTTGCTGTAATCTATCATGATCATTGTATAACGGCACCCGTTTTACCAGTTTGGTTATTTATATTTAGCATGTATGCTATCATACAAGGAGTATTGACTTTGTCTTTTAAGATATTTTGTATTGAAATAATTCAAGTAAATCGAGTCAATAATGCTTTGTATGCGATGTATGTAGTTATTGAGGTTATAGGTGAGGTTATGCTATATAAACATACATGAAAAGGGGTGCCAGATCTGTTACCTCATATCCGCCTCAACATACAAGGCCTAAAAATGAAGACCCACGCAAGACCCCCCTAAATGTATGGTACATCAGAACATACCCTTCCCTTTCCCGCCCTCCCCTCTCTCCTTCCTCCCCTCCATCCCCTCTCCTCACATCCCCCCCCCCTCTATCCTTCTCTACCCTCCATCCCCTCTCCAGAGGAATGGGGCCTGTTGCAATAAATGTAAAATTTTACATTTTACAAAATTTGTAAAGTCATTATAAGTTTCAGGGTCAGCGAATTTTCGAATGTGGTCGTTGACATTTTATTTATTTTGTTAAGATCTATAAATTTGCTAAAAACCATAATCAAAAAATTCGTTGACCCTGAAAAGTTAATCTCACTTTACAAATTAAAGAAAAATAAAACGTTACATTTATTGCTTTGAAGTCTGGAACTTTTTTTTATGACTCTTTTTTCTATTCTTGTTTTTAGGCGCTCTTTTGTCAATTCCTATTTTTTCCCCTGCAAAAGCCAATAGTTTAAATACAACAATCCAGCAAAATAATGGGATAAATGATACAGTTTCATGCACTTCTCCAATCCTAGTTATATCATTGGTGGACATTTTCATTACTTTCATGTTTTCTTTGTTCAGCTTGCTAATACTTCTGTTCAGATATTGTTGCCCCAGTTCTTGTGAAACGGTTAGAAGACAAGTTAAGCAGCATGACAACATCTTTAAGCTTTATGAATATTATGAAGTTTTTGTTATCGGTAATATGGCTATCATAGGTATAATTAGACTGTTACATGATGTCATGTTGGCATATAAAGTCATGAATAAGCAAGAACAAAGAGGAATTGAAACACGAAATAGAGAAGAAAAGTGTGAAACCAAGTCAAAAATTATCCATAAATTCAAACAACTATTGCATAAAATTGTAAAATAGTTTTGTTAATAAATTTTTTTTTGAATTTTATGGGTTGGTGATTGCTTTAAAGGACCAGTCCGATTGGGGATTTTTTAGGGATTTCAGCCAACGAAGGGCATTCGTCCCTGGTGCCCACACCCTCCCTATGTCTATAGGGGGTTCTAGGGGGAGGAATGGCGCAAATTTGGAGGCTTGAAACGTTAAAAGTTATAGCGATTTTTTTCGGTTATGTAACCTAAAAGGATGGTTTTTCGGTATTCAAAAAATCGCCATCACTTTAACAGATCAACGTTTTAAGCCTCCAAATTTGTGCCATTCCTTCCCCTAAAACCTCCTATACCCTAACTTTTGACGAGGAACATTTTTTGCGTTGACGAGAAATTCTAAAAAAATTCTGGTTTTTCGGTATTCGAAAAATCGCCATGACTTTAACGGATCAACGTTTCCGAAAAACCAGAATTTTTTCAGAATTTCTTGTCAACGCGAAAAATGTTCCTTATCAAAAGTTAGGAGGTAGGGGTTTTAGTGGGAGGAATGGCTCAAATTCGGAGACCTGAAACCTGTTTAAACCAGAGTCTGTTTAAACAGACTGGAGTCTATTTGAATGACTAGAAAACATCACTAAACCACTTAAATAATTGAATCAGGCAGTAAAAAACAATTTTTTACTTAAAATTTTATAGTCTGCCAAAAAAGACTTAATCTGCTTAAGCAGATCAAAAAGTCTGTTTTCTCCAAACTTTATTTTGCGGATTGATCAAAACTTTTTTTGGTATTGTACTTTGATTGCTAAAAATTCTTTTCAATTCTCAGTTTGTCCGTTCCTTTTTCGTTTAAATTTTCCAACCTCTTTTCTTGGCATAATATGCTAACAACCATAAATTCTTACATAAGTAATGCACAACCATAAATTCTTACATGAGTAATGTTTTTAGTGTTAAGTAAAAGTATATTTCATAATGGAAGTCACTTGCTTATGTTGCAAAAAAGTTCTCAAGGATAAAGCATATCCTGTTAAAATTCCCGATAATAACTATATTCGACAACATTGGCTCGCTGTCATGAAAATGGATGTCAAAAAGAATATTAACAAGATTGATAAACAAAATTACTTATGTTCTACACATTTTGATGAAGAGGATATTTTGGGAAAAACTTTAAATGAAACAATTTTGCACTATGAGGCTTTACCAAAGTAGCATTTTTAAATTTCAACAAATAAATGTTTTTTTTAAATAAAAATTTAGGCCGCTAAAATTCAAAGCTAAAAAATTCATTAATGAAGAAAAAGTTAACAGAATTAAGGAACAACAAGTTAAAGAAAGTTTATTGGGTGAAGGTAAGTGCACCTATACAAATTTTTAAATTCTTGATTCACACATAAGATGGGGGAGAGGGATAGTTCCGGACAGTGGCGTAGGCAGGGGGACATGCTCTCTATTGACGTAGGCAAAAAGGTCGGCTAGGAGGCACTTACCCAAAAAGAACGATTTTTTTCCAAAAAACATAAGAGGGATTTCTTTAAAAAATGGCATTTTTGGACAAAATTTGTAAAATTTTTAAAGAAAAATGAGGTTTTTACCTAAGTGACCCCCTCCCAAATGAAATCTGAAAACCGCTACTGCATATCATGTATACGTGTATTACAGAAATGCTACCTAAAAATGGTTGGCGTCAACTTCCATCCGAGATTAAGTTCATTATTTTGTCGTTCTTATGCAAAAATGACTTGGAAAAATATCAACTGGTATCATCAGAATGGAACAAAATTATATTAGGTGAGTTATGCACCCAGAAAAATTTTACCCACGGGCCAGTAAAAGTATTGTCGGACCAATTATTTTAAATACTATTTTCGACGCTGAAACGGCGTCAAAATTGTCAAAAAGTTCTAAAACGTTATTCGCTGTGGTCTGTAGTGGCTAATGAGTTGATCTTTGAATGTTTTAAGGCGTGAGTTTGATTCAGGGCTCGAAAAAGTAGGTGCTAGCACCCATACATGCACAAGGGGGGGAGACTCCTAAGCCATGTATCGCGCATCGACCGGAAATTCAAAGATTCATAGCGCATCAGGCGGGTAAAGCCCACTTGATGCGCTATGAATCTTTACATATGCTCTATACCGTTCTGATGCTTAAGCCATGTATCACTCATCCGGGGGCCGGCCCCCCCCTGAAATCGAAAAAATGAAATTTTTTCCTAAGGATCCCCCTTTATGTCTTTGACCAAAAAATTTAAAAATTTTTTAATAAAAAAATTTTTCAACATAAAAAAATTTTCAAAAAATCTAATGGTACCTCATTATGATTTTTCATCAAAAATGACCAAATTTTCACTAAAAATGACCAAAATTTTCCATTTTTTAATCAAAATTCAACATTTTTTCGCCAAAAATCGTAATTTTCGGCATAAAACAGCGTTTTCAAAAAAAAAATTTTGCCTGCGGCGCTGATTTTTTGTTTTAACTAAAGGATCTCACCAAAATTGTTCAAAATTACCCATTTTCAACAAAAAAATTTAACATTTTTTCATTAAAAAATAGCAATTTCCTGAGCATTTTCAGCTAATAAACATGCATTTTGGAAAAAATTTTCACCTCGGCGCTGATTTTTTCCTTAAAAAGTGTTTTCCAGCAAAAATTTTTTTGATCCTAGCCAGTGGTGTAGCTAGGGGCGGGATGGAACCGGGAGTGGTTCCCCCATTCCTGGAACAATTAAAATTTTTTCCTAATGATCCCCCTTATGTTTTTCTCCAAATTTTTTGAAAAAATTGTTCAAAAATCATAATGGTCCCCCATTATGATTTTTCATCAAAAATGACCAAAATTTCCTATTTTTTCACTAAAAAGGTCCTAAATTTTCCACTTTTTCTACAAAAATTGTAATTTTCTGAGCATTTTCAGCTTAAAAACAAGTATTTCTCAAAAAAATTTTGCCTGCGGCGCTGGTTTTTGCGTTAACTCAATGATTTCAACAAAATTTTCGTCGAAAATTTTTGAGCGTTTTCAGGTTAAAAATAGGTGTTTTTCAACAAAAAAATTTTCGCGCCTATTGGCGCGAAAAAACAATGGAATTAAGATGATTTATGAAATTTTTTTAAAACTAAAAAAAATTACCTTAGCCCCCCTATTTTTTCCCGAAATTTTTGAAAATTTTTTTTATAAAAATCCTAAGTCCTTATAACGATTTTCACCAAAAATAACAAAATTTCCTATTTTTTTCACCAAAAGGTCCAAAATTTTCCATTTGTTCTATATAAATTGTAATTTTCTGAGCATTTTCAGCTTAAAAACAATGTTTACCGAAAAATTTTTCGCCTGCGGCGCTGGGGTTTTACTTCGTCTAAAGTTTTTCATCAAATTTTTCCATTTTTCAACAAAACGGCCCCAAATTTGACATTTTTTAAACCAAAAGTTCTTCATTTTCTAAGCATTTTCAGCATATAAACAAGCATTTTTCAAAAAAAATTCGCCTGCGGCGCTGGTTTTTGCATTGACTCAAGGATTTCAACAAATCGAAATTTTCTGAGCGTTGTCCGCTTAAAAATGAGTGTTTTTCAGCAAAAAATTTTCGCGCCTATCGGCGCGAAAAAACAGGGGATTATAGTGATTTTTCAAATTTTTTTTAAAAACTTGAAAAAATTGCCTTGGTCCCCCTTTATGTTTTTGCCCAAAATTTTGGAAAATTTTCGAAAAAAACATAAGGGGGGGGGGGACGAAGGCAAAAAAATTTTTCCAAGTTGGCCCTCCGAAATTTTTTTCTGGGTACGCCACTGGTGAGGGCACAGAATCATAGCGCATCGGAGCAACCACTCCTAAGACCTTGTGCATGTATGCTAGCACCCCACCCAGCATCCAAAAGAACCCACTGTGTACTAGCATCCAGCAACCAAATGCACCCATGTGTGCTG
>OZJO01000618.1:12521-45100 GCA_900406225.1 Acrobeloides nanus | reverse complement strand
TGGAATTTTTTCGATAAATTTGAATTTTGTTGTGTATTGACACGAATACTTGGTAGATGTTTAACAGCATAAAAATCTTTCAGTTTAACTCAAAACACAACTTTATTGACCAAAGTTGCGCAGAATTTTGTGCTCTACAAGATAGACTGTGCTATAAAAAAAAATTTATTTTCGTGTTTATGGTCCTTTACAGGGTGTATAAAAAACCGGAATTTGGGCAATTTTTCATGTTTTTTCGACCCGAAAATTTTTTCAAAAATGACCCTATTCGAGCTAATTTTATGCAGGGAATCGTTTGCGCGCATTTCTAAAGCTTCCTTGACCCTGAATCAGAGTGTGTGTATTGAAGCGAAAATTTTTAGATTTCTGCCTGAAAATGACTTTTTGGCGGTAAATTTATGTGGGGAATCGATTGTGCGCATTCCCAAAGCTTGAAAACGCTTCATGATTTAGTGAATTGGGGGAGGGGAGTATTGAAGCGAAGGTCAATTTTTGGCACTACAGTCGAAGCTCGATATAACGCCCCCTTTGGGAGGGGGCATTATATCGAGCTTTGACTGTATTACTTTTTTCCCGATGAAAATACATTGAAAAAAGTTACGAGACAAATTTCGTCGATTTCGTGCCAAACTTCGTCACAAAATCGCGACGAAATTTGTCTCATAACTGTTTTCTATGTATTTTCATAAAAAGCTAAAGAAAAAATTTTGCAAACCGATTTCGACCCATCACTAATTCCCAGCTAGTGATAGGAAAAGGATAACATTGTCCTTGTGAATCTCATAGGACAACATTGTCCTTGGCTCCTTCATGCCCGAGGATAATCGTTTTCCTCATTGTGAAAGGACATGATTTTATGCTCTTACCCATCACTACCACCTTGACTCCTACTTTCACAAGGACATACTTTCAACAGAACAATGTTGTCCTAGGAGATTCACAAGGACAATGTTGTCCTTTCTTATCCTTTTCCCACCACTATTCCCAGCAAAGAATTAGCCCTAATAGGGTCATTTTTTTAAATTTTCGGGTCGAAAAAACATTTAAAAAATCGCCCAGATTCTGGTTTTTTATACACCCTGTAAATATGTGCACAATAAAAATTTAATGTGTAACATAGTTGATTAGATAATATACATTTAATAATATACAACATTTTAAAATATTAATCATTGAGCATTCTTCTAAACTTGATTTCGTTGTGCTTCTCCCGTTTTTGCTTCGCTTCCAATTCTTTGAAATAGGCTCTTCTTTTTGGCCTTGGCACACTTTCCACTGCTTTTGGATCATATGGCGCAAAATGAGTGACTCGTTTGACTAGCTTCTTATCCAGGCCCAATCCTTTTCGATCTCGTTTCAAGGCAGTTTTGATTGGGTATTTTCTTCCTTCACCGATTTTGCCAAGTCCCTTTTCTTCAGTCCAACCGGATTTCTTCAACAGTTGATAGCCGGGGGACCATTCCGAAATTCTATATCCATGGCCTTCAACGGGCTTCTTTTGAGCGTTTACGATGTGGACAATAGTGGATTCATGAGATGGGTCTTGATGGATTAGGTTGCAAGTTGTGCAAAAGGTTTCTTCGATTTGTTCCGAATCGGAGGGTTCTTGCTCAGTTCTAAAATGAATCGGTGTTACTTCGCTGTTGACCCCTTCCACAAAGAAAATTTGGAGCTATTGTAGATGAGGAGAATCATATGGCGCAAAATTCATTTGACCCTGGAGGGTGCACATTCCAGGGTCAAAAATCGAAAACATTTTTTTAAATGACATATTTAGGAGTAATTTTATGAAAAATCGATTGCGCGCATTCTCGAAGCATGAAAACCTTTATTTGACCCTTAAAAATTGAAAAATACGTATTTTACCCATATATACGTATAGTCAATAAATGTTCGGTTGCAGTTTTTCACGCTTCGGGAATGTGTGCAATCGATTTTTCGCATAAAATTACCCCTAAATATGTCACTTTAAACAAATTTTTTCGATTGTGTCGTGGGGTGACCCCCCCCCCCCTGATCCACATAGCTCCGAAAATTTTTTGAGAGGGCAGTACCACATTTGTCATACGTTATACATTTCCCTTACGTTGTAAATATGCGAATTTCACAACGTGGAGAAAATGTATAACATGAGAAAAATGGGATGCTGCCTTTGGGAGTGGGGATCAACAGCACAAATACGCACCCTATAGATTCCAAGTACTCAACAATATTGTGAAATCGATTTCGTTTTGCTAATTCTGTTGCATTCTTTCCAGATTTATCCACATGATCAACTTTTGCACCGGCATTGACTAGAAATTCAACGACGTCGTCGGCACCGGCTGCTGCAGCACACATCAATGCTGTCCAACCAAATAAATCGGTGGTTTCAAGGCTGATTCCTCTGTCGTGATAGTTGACAACTTTTTTCAAATCATTTTCGCTTGCAGCTTTTAGGAAGAGATGTTCATCACGTTCTAAAAGCGTTGTGTATACAGGATGAGCCAAAAATCGTAATTTTGCGTTTTTTGGTAAAAAGTTTTTTTAAATCACCTATAAGGGGTATTTTCATGCGATTTTTGAAAATTTTCCGTCAAAAAAATCAAAAGTACGGTTTTTGTGAAAAAATGAAATTTTTGGGATATTTTTTTAGTGAAAATTTGGTCATTTTTGGTGAAAAAATGTCAAAATTAGGACTTTTGTTGAAGATTTAGGACAATTTTGGTGAAATCCTTGAACTAAAACGGAAAACTAGCGCCGAAGGCAAAAATTTTTTTGTTGAGCTTGCTTTTAAGCTGAAAATGCTCTAAAAATTACGATTTTTGGTGAAAAATAGCAAATTTTGGACATTTTTGTTGAAAAAATGGGGAATTTTTGATGAAAAAATTACGATTTTAGTGGAAAAATTAAAATTTGTTGTAATTTTTAGTGAAAATTTGGTCATTTTTGATGAAAAAGACCTCGGGCTGCACACCTTTGTGTTTCATATGCAAGGATATTCTAAAAAAAAACTTTTTTTGAACAAATTTTTAAAAAATCCTGATGGTTCCCCCATTATATTTTATCAAAATTTACCAAATTTTCAATAAAAAAATATCCAAAATATTTTCCATTTTCATTCAACATTCATCTTTTCGTATTTTTCTTAACATTTTCAACTAAAAAAAGAGTGTTTTTCAACAATAATTTTCGCACGCGTCTGTGCGAAAAAACATAAGGGGGATCAAGGGGATTTGTTCAATTTTTTCAAAAATCACCTTGGTCCCCCTTGTTTTTCGTGTTTTTGTTGAAAAAATGGGGAAATTTTGATGAAAAATCGTCATGGGAGACCATTAGAGTTTTATAAAAATTTTGGGAAAAAACACAAGGGAGGAGGACCATTAGGAAAAATTTTCCATTTTTTTCAATTTTGGGCCGCCCCCTCATGCTGCCTACGTTACTGGATATGACATACCCTTAATCAACATACCTGTAAACGCCTCTATAATTTCAATATCCGAATCATCCCTCGAAGTTGAAGGCTTCGGCTCCTCTTTGCCTGGCATTTTAGCCCTCGAACTTGGAGCTGGCTTTTGAGCCACTTCGCCAGACTCATCTTTGACAGGTATTCCTCCTTCGACTTCAGAAGTAGAAAGCACTTCCTGATAGAAATTATATACTTCGAATCCACTTAATTCTTGTCGATTTTCATCAGAACTAGTAGATGGTTGGTTATCATCATGCTCTTGACCCTTGACAAATGAAACTCGATAGTGTAAAGGCAATAAATGATTTGTGCTCATGAGAAAAAACTTAAAATTTTTTAAAAGAGTTACAGGTTTGAAAAAAACGAAGTTATGAATGTGTTGAAATTTTTTTTCTCGATATGAAATCGCAAGAAAAAAAGATATTTTCATCATTTCCCAAATTTTCGTTTTGATATGCTGACTTTTTTGATAGTATAGAAAATTTTTAAACTATTGCCCTTTGTTCATAGGAAGTTCTCTCTCTCGTCTAAATCACCTTCGAAATGTCACCTCCGAAATGTATATCAACTTAACCTTTAACACATTGACGTCAGTTTGATAATAAAATGAACATTAACTCAGGAACGTAGAGCCAATTGCTTTTACATGGCTCTATCAAACTGATAACAAGCATTTTTTCCATAAATCAGACTACTAAAACGTTGAAAAAAGCTTGAAACATTAGAGGAATATCCTATAAAGAATACCAAACCTTAATTTCAATGACAAACTTCCGTTTCAAGAGAAGAATTACTCGTTTTATGACCGTGAGAACAGTAAGAAGCTTGAAGATAAGGAAGAATTCATTTCTAGCTAACTAGTCGACATACAAAAATTGAAGAAAGCTAGGAGCTACTTTAATTTTTTTAATCTTTTATAACCAAAATTTTTTATAAGTCACAATATTCATACTAGATAGGGCTCCCTATAGCTCTTCAATGGATTAGGAGAGACACTCTTTTACTTTAGGACTCACCTCTAAAAATTCTATTGTTAGCTGAATAAATAATATGACTTTTTTCATGACGAGAAAGTGTCTACTACGTAGCGTAATGGATCGATAAGGCGACCGTCCGATCTGGCAAGTTAAGCAACGTTGAGACAGCCAGGTTTGATTTAGAGGATCATATAAAAATTTTCTTGAAATTAAAAGGCTTGACCTTAACGGGATCGAACCTATCGGTCTCAACGCTGCTTAACTTGCCAGATCGTCGGTCGTTTTTGGCGAATTTTCACCATTTTTCTGCGGTTTTCAAGTTACGGGAGTGCACGCAATCGATTTTTCGCATAAAATCACCCCTAAATGGATAATCTCTGGAAGAAAATAAAAAATTTTTTTTTGCCAAGTTTAGTCAACGTTAAAGGACCAATCAGTTACAACCATATGAAAAATGATATATTCGGAAAGATCATGAAACATTGAGCATTTTTTGTTTTTACGGCATGTTCTGAATTGTTGTAGTTTTCGAGATAATTGCGTTTGAAATTTTGAATTTGTTACAAGCTCTTCGTTGTAATACACAAAGCTGAATGAGGCGAACAAAATGACACAAAAATTATCCAATTTGAACATTGTTTTGGGTTATTGAAACGAAAACATGAATCAGAATTTTCGTTTCAATAAGTTAGTCCGAACAGGAAATTGGATAATTTTGGTGTCATTTTGTTCGTCTCATTTAGCTATACAAATTGCTACAATGTTCATTTTATGAAAATTTAAAAAATCGATGCAAAAATCAATTTTTCCGCAAAAAATTTTAAAACGTTTGTGTATTACAACGACGAGCTTGTAACAAATTCAAAATTTCAAGCGCAATTATCTCGAAAACTACAACGATTCAGAATGCCATAAAAACAAAAGATGCTCCATTTTTCATGATCTTTCCGAATATATCATTTTTCATATGATTATAACTGACTGGACTGGTCCTTTAAGTGGCGGGAACCAGGGGAACTTGCTCCAAAGAGTGCCACTCTTTTAGTGGATCCGGAGATCAACACAGCAACATAAACAAATTCATACTAACGCAACGCACCTACTGTAAGAACTCTTCTGATTTTGTTTTAGAATTTGAACATGAAGCTTCTATATTTCCTTTTTATTTGTTGTACTTGCTCATCAGGCTTTGCGCAAACCGTGTCCCCAGCATGCACAACTGGCACCTACGATATTGTCTTCGTTGTTGATGAATCAGGAAGTGTTGGAGCGTCTAATTTTAATTTGACAATAAATTCTATTATTTCATTTGTTCAACAGTTAACTATTGGTCCAAACGTAAATTAATATAATTCTTTTAAAGGACCAGTCTACTTTTGTGTTTTTGATGCCATGTGATAGAGCACAAAATTTCGAGCATTTTTTGCTTTTACGGCACTACTTGCAAATCTAATCATAAAAAGTTATGAGCGAAACAAAAAAAATTTTAAACGAGTTTGAACATTGAAACGAAAAGCTTGTACCCAACTAAGTTTGTATATTGAAACGATTTAATAAAACATAAAATTCAAATTCTTGATACTTTGGGGGAAAATTCATAGAATAAAGTTTTTATAGCTCATTGATGCGAGTAAAATGACACAAAAATTATTGAATTTGAAAAATATTTTGGGTTATTGAAACGAAACCCACGAATCAGGGTTTTCGTTTCAATAACCCAAAATATTGTTCAAATTCAATAATTTTGTTGTCATTTTACTCGTCTCAGCGTCGAGCTATAAAAACTTTATTCTATGAATTTTCCCCCAAAGTATCAAGAATTTGAATTTTATGTTTTATTAAATCGTTTCAATATACAAACTTAGTTGGGTACAAGCTTTTCGTTTCAATGTTCAAACTCGTTTGAAATTTTTTTTTGTTTCGCTCATAACTTTTTATGATTAGATTGATTTGCAAGTAGTGCCGTAAAAGCAAAAAATGCTCGCAATTTTGTGCTCTATTACATGGCATCAAAAACACAAAAGTAGACAGGTAATTTAGGATGTAAAAAATCAAAAATTTGTGTTTAGGATAGTCATGTTGGTCTTCTCTTTTTTAACACTCTCGCATCTCCAATATTTAGCCTAACTGCTTATACTGATAAAAAATTGCTTGTTAATGCAATACAACAAGCAGCAACCAAGTATACTGGGGGTGGAACTAATATTGCTAGTGGAATGAATGGTGCTATTAACTCAGTTCGTTCATTCTACAGGGTGGCTAAAAAAAGTGGATTTTTGCGATTTTTCGATCTAGCCTAAGCCTTACCCTGTAAGCCTATCCCTGTCTTTCGACCAAATTTTCGCTAAAAAATTTTTTTCTAAAATAACCCTATGGGAGGTTTTTCTATGCGAGAAATCGATTAAGTGCATTGAAAAATCTTGAAAACGCTTCCCTGACCTCAAATCAACCTCAAAAAACCGGGTTTTTGCTATTGTTTTGGTCAATTTGGGGTCAGGGAAGCGTTTTCAAGATTTTCCAATGTGCGCAATCGATTCCCCGCATAGAACAACCCCATAGGGTTATTTTAGAAAAATATAAAAAAAACTTTTTTTGTGAAAATTTGGTCGAAAACTCGCAAAAATCCACTTTTTTTAGCCACCCTGTAAAACAATTTTCCAAAATTAATTTTTGTATTAGGTTTTTGCTACTAGTGGAAGAAAAAATGTTGACCGGTTTATGATTGTCATGACAGATGGCTACGACAATAGCGATGTCGTATCAGCTCATGATTCTGCTTATAAAAACAATATTAAAATTATTGCGATTGGAATTGGAACAAGTAAGATTGAATATGTTACCGTTTTATCTAAAAATCAGTTTTATCTGATAAAACTAGTTTTATCTGAAAGGCTTAAGCCTAGGCCTGGGCTTAAGCTTAGGCCTAAGTTTAAGTCTAAGCCTAGGCTTAGGCTTAGGCTTAAGCTTAGGTTTAGGCTTAAGCTTAGGCCTAAGCCCAAGCCTAGGCTTAAGTTTAGGCCTAAGCCCAAACTTAAGCCTAGGCTTGGGCCATACGTGGGCAAGGGGTGGGTTGACCCACCCCCATATCGCCGCAAGAGGGTAAAGTGTAGAAAACATGTCGCAGTTGGGTGTGATGGATGAGGGAAAAATTGTATCGCAGGTCGGCGCTTCTCGCCGACCTGCGATACAATTTTTTATGTATGAAATGTGATACGTTTTTTTGGTCGACAAACGTATCGCATTTGGGTCTTCGACTTACCCCCTTGCCCATGTATGGCTTGGGCTTAGACCTAGGCTTAAACTTAGGCTTAAGCCTAAGTTTAAGCCCAAGCCTAGGATTAAGCTTAGGCCTAAGCCCAAACCTAAGCCTAGGCTTGGGCTTAGACCTAGGCTTAAGCTTAGGTTTGGGCTTAGACCTAAGCCTTTCAGATAAAACTAGTTTTATCATATAAAACTGGTTTTCAGATAAAACCGGTAACATATACAAAAAATGTTTGAAAATGTGATTTAGGTTATGATATGAATGAGCTAATACTTATAGCAGGTTCTAAACAAAATGTTTTAACGACTTCGTCTTTCTCGAATATTAATAATGTCTTGGGTGTTGTTTGTGAAATAATGGGTAGCGTTTTATTTATTTATTTGTGTGGAAGAGGAGTAGAAACATCGAAGTATATTGGGAGGTCGTTCGGGAAGTAAAACCGGCTTTTGCAGATTCCATCTAAAATTGGAGCTACTGTCAATTTTTAACGAATTTCGCAATTTTTGATGAATTTCTCGATTTTTAGTAATTTTCCAAATTTTGACGAATTTTTCAATTTTAGACGAGTTTTTCAATTTTTGTCGAATTTTTCGATTTTTGAGTGATTTTTCAATTTTTTAACATTTTACATTTGTTAGGTCGTTCTGATTGGCCAGATGTGGATGAAACCGAGCCACCACACACCCAACCTCCACCACCACCCGGGACAACCCCTGATTATTCAACCGATTTATCAAATGCGGACGGCTCTCCATGCAATTGTAACAAGCCAACTTTGTGGCTAGATTTAATCCTTTTAATCGATACTTCCAGTAGTATATCGTTTGGTGGTGTCGGCGCGGTAAGTATGCTAAGTGGGAGCGTGCTGGATCCATCTGACAGTAAATTTCCCAAGAAAAGTGACGAGAAACAATAAAACTTCGGTTCCAGTCAACCTTTCAACAAAGTGGAAATTGTCTTTTATAAATTTATCCCAAAAATTTCAATTTAAAATCCACAAAATTCCACTTATCGCTAATGTAACTTGCAAGATCCAAATAGTAGTTGTTCAAATCGCTTTTTGTTTTGAATGAACTTCTAAGATTAAGTTGCATCGACGAATCAGTCGACTTTTCACTTTATTTTTACAATGTTACATAAATCAGGCTTTTCGTGTTAATGCTCGCGCAAGTTTGAATAGAAAAGAGTAAAATGATGACGTGAGTATTGCAACGATTGATGAGCAGCCAATCAAATGAAGACGTATAACTTTTGATTCCGATCATCGTTTTCCATGATCTTGGTATCATTGGATAGCTCTGATTATGGACTATCAAACGACACCAAGATCATGGAAAACGATGGTCGGAATCAAAAGTTATACTCAAAATAAGGAAGAGGTAAAAATCTCGAAAGTGCGGTTTTTTATGCGCCACCCTGTATGACATAAGTTCATTCTCTCAGATCAACCCGCAGGAAACTTTTTCAGATTGGTGCGTCGCTGAATTCCTTACTTCGTGATACAACATTGGCACAACAAGGTGATTTTACTATGCGTGTTGGCATTGTCCTGTTGAATTCGAAATCTCAAATTATTGCCAACTTGACAACAATTCAAAACAATGGTGACTTAGCGGATATATTACATAGCTTAGAACAGTACCACGATTTGAGCGACCCTACCGTTGACCTTTACGAGTAAATTCATACGGCTATATTTATAAGAAATGTAAAAATATTTTAGTGCACTATATGTTGCAAACAAAATGTTTGTTCGGGAAAGTAATACTCCACTAAGGAATGCTAGAAAGACTGTAATTATTGTCTCGAGTACTTATAAGTAAATAGATTTTTTCTTGTTGAAATTTACGCTTTTCTCATAGCCTATGAGTCATAGGAGATTGCGTCAAAATTATTTGCGTCATCCGACATTTACGTCAACTTTTGAATGCGTCAACAGACATTTCGTCAGGGTGACACAGAATTAATCATCATCTTTTATTTTATGCAACAATAACAATATAAACAACAACAAAACATAAAATTTCATCAAAATTCACTCAAAATATCCACCTTTAGCTTTTATTACAGCATCTAATCGCTTCACCCAGTTATCGACCGCTTGATTTATCACTTCCATGGGTAGTCTTTCAAAGCTTCAGAGATGGCATTCTTTAACGATTCGACCGAATTGTGTTCTTCCGCATTCACATCCGCTTCGAGCAAGCTACAAATCGAATAATCAAGTGGATTCAAATCTGGAGATGAAGCAGGCCTTTCATCTTTCTTGATAAAATCGGGAAAGTGGTCGTTCGTCGTTTTGTTTGGTTGTTCTGTCGAAGTTGATTTCTGGCTTCTTCGATATTGGCCTTATCTCTTGACGTTCTTTTTAGACCACGACCTTTTCGATCCTCGTGCTTTCCTGTCTCGTTATAACGCTTTATGGCATGAGAAACGACCTAAAATGAGAAAAAGCACATTAATCAAACATAAGAACAAACTTGATGATAAACTCCAAACATATCGGCAACTTCTTTCATCGACATTCCCCTAACTTCGACTAAATAGCAAACAGCTGGGCGAAACCATGCATTTTCAATTTCCATTTTTAATATCTTAAAAACAATAAAATTTTATAAAAAATGGCAAAAAATTTCATAAAAAATAAGGAGAAAGCAATCATTAATGAAAAATAAGTAGATGATAATTAATTCTGTATCACCCTGAAAAAGCATCAAAAAATCAATATAAAAACATCACAAAATGTAAAATTCAGGGTTTTCGTGTCAGTATTCAGGCAAATTTAAACCCATTTCCGGACGCCGTCTGGAAATGAGATGGATTTCCGGACAACTAGCCGCCCGGAAATCGTCGTAACATGCGTTTCACGACTGCTAGCGCGCACCCATAGAGTTGGACGAGCTTTTTGCCAGGTATCTCTCTTTTTAGTAACGTTGATGGAAACGATCCTGCAACCATTGCCCACCAAATGAACCAAACAAACGTTTTTATCATTTCCGTTTGTTATAACGACCCACATGGCGCTGATTGTACCGGTTTAAGCCAAATTTCCACGCCATTCATGAATTTTACTAGCACTGATGGAACTATTAGCGACGATACATTAGACGAACTTGATGATGCTTTATGCTATGGTAGTTTTATTTATTTTTATTATATAATAAAATTATATCGGGGGAAAGGTTCGGGGGAAAAGTCCGGGGACAGACCGACAAAAGTTCGGGGACACTACCCTTGTCGGATTTTGCATTATTTGTATTGAAAACACCGAAAAACGCAAAATCCGACAGTGGTAGTGTCCCCGAACTTTTGTCGGTCTATACCCGAACTTTTGGACGTTTGTCTCCGAATTTTTGCCCCCTGATATGATTACAGTCGGCACTCGATAAACCGACACCCATCTTTTGGCCATAACTCGACGAGAACTAAGCCATTTTCGAGACTTTGGGCTTATTTTAAAGCTAGCTTATGCCTTAAAATAGGCCCAAGATCTCCGAAAATGGTTTAGTTCTTATCGAGTTATGGCCAAAAGATGGGTGTCGGTTTATCGAGCGCCGACTGTATTAATTTTTAGCAAATTGCGCTTGCGGGGAATTACAATTTTCTCAAATGATTACATATAATTCCACAACAGGCCGTCAAACCTACTATGCAGACTGTTTTGCCGGATTCACTTTTACTTCGGTTGAAGAGGATGCTAAATATGCATGTCAAGAAATTGGGGGAGCTTTAGTGGCAATAACTAGTCAAACAAAATCTGACACTGTGATTCGTAAGTATTCTCAAAGTAGGGGGGGGGGGGGGATTAAAGGCTCTAGGCCATAATGGTGTGATGAGAGGATGAGGTGAACATATTTTTGGATATGACTCAATGCCGCCGGACTCTAATTCGGCGACTTTTCTATGGGGGTACTTAAAGGACCAGTCTACTTTTGGGGAGTTGATGAATGTGATAGAGCACAAAATATTTCAAATTTTGACGAATTTTTCAATTTTTGACTGTATCTCGAAAGGGTGAAACTTTCAATGGGTGCCGTAAAAACAAAGAATGACCAGTAAAAATTCCTCTTTCTTTTAAAAATAAATTTTCAAGATCAGTTCAAAAGTTCAGTGATCCTTTAAGAGCAACCCTGGTAACACCCCATATTTGTAAAATTTGTTACGTTTTAAGGAGCTGTTGCGAACAAGAGCCCCCAAAATTACAACCATTTCCATATTGGTCTGCATCGAAATGCCAAAAAGGAATGGGTCTGGTACAATTACAATAATACCCAAGATATTGGAGTAATTTTCAACTTCATAACAGCAATAAAAAATTGCATTTAGCTAGGACAGTATCAAAATTGGGTACCAGGATTTGGTGTTAATAGCACCGGAGACTGTATATACATGGACAAATATACTGGGACTAATTTTGGGTGGATGACAGAAAGCTGCACAAGTCAACGGTTAACGTATATTTGTCAAATTCGTGCATGTGATTCAACTTATCTATGTCCTCGACAATCATGGTTACAACATCAAGAAGTAACACAAATTAAGCATTAATTTTTTGTAACTGGAGGCATTTTTAATTTTTGCATTGCTCTTTTAATAAAGTTTAAAAGAAAAAATAAATTTTAACTCAATTTGTTATTTTTGAAAATTTTCGGGTTGAAAAAACATGAAAAAATCGCCCAATTTCCATCCGTCGTGTAGTGCCCTCAGGTTGAGCTCTTCAAATGATTTCGGTTCTGAAAAGTTGCACGTTGCCTTCTGTTTGCGTTTCTGCACGGTTCTTTGAATCACGGGCAATCTAACAGAAAATGCTTGGCGCACCGGTACCGAAGAGCCGTCGAGCATGTCAGATACCAAATTTCTCGTGCTCAACGTTGGATGTCGTGATGCAGCATCATACGTCTTCCGTTGCAAAAGTTTTCAATAGAATAATTCAAAGACAATCTAAAAAGCGGCCTTCAAAATGTCGACTTTTGCTTTTATAATATTAGACGGATGGCTATGCGGCTTTACGATTTCACAATTTCAATCAGCACTCCGCTTTAGCTTGCCTTTACAGTTCATGCTTCGGCGTTTCTCGCTATAGTATGTCACATACTCAATTTGGTAGCTCGCGCGATCGTAAACATGTCTTTGGTACGCTAGTTTAGTGTTCTCTTTTTGTTTAGAGCCCAAGCGCACGGATTGTTGAGGTATCATTTTGGGTGGGGGACTTTTGCGCCCTCACATATGCGCATCGACACTTGCGCTCATGACTTTTGCGCCAAGACATATGCGCTCTAATAATTGCGCCCCGATATTTGCGCACCCGACTTGGCAAAAAAATTTAGCTCCAAGCAGGATTCAAACCCGCGACCTTCCTGACCCCCTACAAAAATTTTTTGTCGCAGGTTCGAATTCCGCTTGGAGCGAAATTTTTTGCACAAAAAAGTCCATTTTTTCAAAAACGACCAAAAATATGGCATTAGGACCCTCGTTACGACGCGAATTCATGACCGTTCGTTACGGCCTCTCGTTACAGAAATCGCTTGTTACAACCTGTCAGGGGCGTGCTAGGATTTCAAAAATGGGGGAGGGGGAAATCATAAACAACTTTTTTCAATTTTTGTGTATGAAAAAATTGAATTTTTAGCGTTTCTGTAACGAGAGGTCGTGATGAGTGTGCTCGGTAACGAGCCCCTAACCGTAACGAGGGTCCTAGTGCCAAAAATATAGGGGGCTATCTATTTTAAAAATTTTTTTGACCCCCTGTAGGAGGTCAGAAAAGTCTTTTCAAAAATTATTCCAAACAGGGGGCTATCTACGTGGAAAAAAAAAATTTGAAAAAAATGGACTTTTTGATTTTTCCCACAAGGTCGCGGGTTCGAATCCCGCTTGGAGCTAAATTTTTGCCAAGTTGGATGCGCAAATGTCGGGGCGCAATTATTAGAGCGCATATGTCGGATGCGCAAATGTCGGCGCGCAATTATTAGCACGCAAAAGTCTTTGCGCAAATGTTGGCGCGTAAATGTCGGAAGTGCAAGTGTCGGTGCGCATATGTGAGGGCGCAACAATCCCCCATCATTTTTTCGGCAGTATGAAACTTGCGAACGGAACATTTGCGGACGGACTTTTGCGGATTTATTTTACATTTTTTTAAAAAGCCTCCGGTTCTTTTCTGACACAATGGTGTTTTTAGAGCGTGTGTGAAAATTCGTATGCGAAAAATCATAGAGTCAAGTTTTGCTTTAAACTTTTTCCCGCATTT
Source organism: Acrobeloides nanus (assembly GCA_900406225.1). NCBI lineage: Eukaryota > Metazoa > Nematoda > Chromadorea > Rhabditida > Cephalobidae > Acrobeloides > Acrobeloides nanus. Next base: position 31,169 of record OZJO01000618.1, on the reverse strand, counting down.
CAACTTATTGAAGCACAATTGAAAAAAGATACAAGTAAAAAAACCTATAAAACAAGTTCGCATAATAAAACATATACATTTATTAAGTGTCATAAAATAAAAAACGGAATAAACTATTTTTAAAACATTTAGATAGCAACTTGAATGTCTCCAGCTTTCTCGAAACACTTTGATGCCTTTTCTTGATCTTTTATTGCTCGATATTGAGTACCTAAAAATTCTCCGGAGGTTATTTTATAAGAACACACAATCCAACCTAGAATATACCATGCATAATGATCCTTGGGATCAAGTTCAACAGCCCTTTCCAAGTGAGCACGAATCTCGGCCTGAACATCTCCATCAGTTGGTGCCAAGGTTTTTCGGAACTTTTTCGAATTATTGAAACAACTTAACTGATCTGACGGCGCATATTCTTTCATGAGAGTGATCAGCGTGATAGCATACCATTTATGAGCGCCGGACGAGCTTTCTTTAGCCTGTTTCAACGCCTCCCTTCCGAGTTCAAAGGCCTAAAAATTGATCACATTGGAGAAAATTCAATGAGACCACCTTTTTGATAAAGTACACCTTCTCTTCTGGCGATATCTTACGTCCGTTAACTATGGTGAAACGAGATCTTTCAACACATGCACGAGCCAAGCGCCAGAGAAGTTCAGGCTCTAAGGTCTTTTCATAGCTGAAAAATAAAATTTAAAAAAATTCAAAATCTAAGCACTCACGGTTCCTTTACGATTCGAAACATTTTTTTATTTTAAAAATTATTTTTACAAAAATTTTAAAATTCAATTTAAAACGCAAGTAAAGCATTTTTCTCAGCTCAATGAGACGAATAAATGACACTATTTTAGTAAAATTATTCCATTTTGGAGACCGAGTTGGGTTATTGAAACGAAAAGTTTCCGTTTCAATAACCCAACTCGGTCTCCAAAATGGATAATTTTAGTGTCATTTATTCGTCTCATTGAGCTGAGAAAAATGTTGTACTTGAGTTTTAAATTGAATTTTGAAATTTTTGTAAAAATAATTTTAAAATAAAAAAAATGTTTCGAATCGTAAGAGAACCAGCACTCACAGTTCAAGAAACTGAATTGCCTTGCCATTAAATTCTTCATCATCAATGAACTCATACGAGCAGAGCTTCTTAAGAAAAGGTCTAAGTTCTTCGATCGCTACCTTCGGTTGATGATAAATTGACGGTACACATGCTTTTTTGGCCAACATATCCAACATACATATCGGAAGTTTGATAGGCAAGAGAAGCTTGCCAAAGAAGCTAGGCTCCTTTACTTCTGGAGTTCCTAAAGTTTCTAAGAACCAATTTCTACAGATAGATTCGGAATTGCGAACAACATAAATACTATAAGCAAGAGTTGCAACACTGGCAATTTTCAATGTTTTTATTGGTGCCATACTAAAAAATAAACATAGTTAACCGGATTAGACCTTATAAAAAAATAATACAGATTACAGGGTGTTCCAAAAAACCGCCATTTGGTCATTTTTTGGCAAAAATTTTCAAAAAAATTTTTTCTCCAAAATGACTCGGGGGTATTTTTATGAGAAATCGATTGCGCGCATCGAAAAACCTTGAAAACGTTCCCAGACCATGAAATATTCAATTTTCAAGTAGAAATTCCAACCGAAAATAACTAAAAAATACGAAAATCGTATATTTCATGATCTGGAGGTGTTTTCAAGTGTTTTCGATACGCGAAATTGATACCCCTGAGTAATTTTAGAGAAAAATTTTTTTGGAAAATTTTCGCCAAAAAATGACCAAATGACGGTTTTTTTGNGTGTTTTCGATACGCGAAATTGATACCCCTGAGTAATTTTAGAGAAAAATTTTTTTGGAAAATTTTCGCCAAAAAATGACCAAATGACGGTTTTTTTGGAACATCCTATATATTGATTGCCGGATTTTTGGTAAAAGTTTCCCGACAGTGCCGTAGCCAGGATTTTTCCCCAGGAGGGTGTAATTTTTTCGATTCCAAAAAATAAGAGTTTTCAAATCATCCTAGAGCCAAAGTTTTAGTATAAATTTACAGCGCATGGAAAACCCCGTTGCGCCAAGATGCGAAGGGAGATTGGTCGCAGTATAGTTCTCTCGAGGGTTGATTTGAGCAGTAGGTCCCAGGGGGCGAAAAGGTGCCATAACCCACCCACGAGTGGGTGATGAGTGATTCACCCATGGGTGATAGGTGATGCCACCCACTGGATGATGGGTGGGTGAATTTTGGGTGCTATCACCCATTTTTCGCCCCCTGGTAGGCTCGCACTAGGCGTTCTCTATCAATTTGATCTACGGTCAAATTCTCACAACTTTTTTTTTCACAATGGCGGGCTCTAGGAACTTCCACAACAAAAAAGCGTTTTTGTTGTGGAAGTTCCGCATGTCATTTTGGACCCCGTTGTGAAAGTTCCGTTGTGGAAGTTCCTAGAGCCCAATGGCGGATTCTCACAATTTTTCGCAGCTATTATAATATCCGGTAGGAACTTATGATTTGTATTAGGGCTGCGCGTTGGCCTGCGGGCGGGATTTTTAAAAAAAATTTTTTGCGGAACGGGATTTTTTGTGGGGTTAAAAAGGTTAAATTTTGTTGATAAAAAATTGGTTAAGACAATAAATGCATTTATAATGTATAAAATCGTTAGTTTTTTCCAGATGATAAAAATTTTTGTAGAAACAAGAGTTTTAAGCAAAAAATGACCCGAAAATTGAAAATTTTGGTTAAAAATGGTCAAATGTCAATGAAAAAATCACTTAAAAACGGTCGATTTTGCCAAATTTTCGATAAAAAAAGAGGCTGATACACATTTGACCTCAATTTTGTCGAAAAAACTCTAAATTACACATTTGACCTCAAGGTCAAATGTGTAATTTAGAATGTTTTCGACAAAAATGAGATTTTTGTAGAATATATGTGTATTTTTTTGAGGTCAAATGTGTATTTTTTGAAAAATACACATTTGACCTGGGGTCAAATGTGTATCAGCCAAAAAAGACATTGCGGGATTATTCAATTTGCGGGACGGGATTTTCAAAATGTGAGTGCGGGATTGCGAGACGGGATTTTTTCTTAAAAAATGGTGCGGGCGGGATTTGTGGAACGGGATCCCGCCAGCGCGCAGCCCTAATTTGTATTGTTTAATTTTGATTTTTGTAATGTCTTTCGTGCTAATGTTTTATTTTTATTGTCTCAGGCAATTTTCCCTGATTAATTGTTATTTTGAGTTTTGAAATGATTTGTTCATGTTTATAGAATTATTCTGGTTCATTTTTACCATTCTTCATCGTGCAACTTTTTCTCTTGTTTTGTTCTATTTTGGAAAACCTAAAATATTTTTATCGCTTCCCTCGCATGAGATTTTTAGTGAAGTTTATTTAAAGGGGTGAAAATTAGGGCCCTTTCTCCAAAATTTTTTTTTGAAAAATGACCTTCTAGGGGTAACAATAGGGTGAAAAATCGATTGCGCACATCCCCGTTTTTTTATTTGAATTTTTTTCTCAAAATTGCATTTTGATGCCGCGGCACGCCGCGTCAAATATAAATCCTGCATAAGAGTGAAACAATCAAAATGCAATTTTTGAGAAAAAATTCAAATAAAAAACGCTAAAAAAGTAAGCGTGAAAAGGCAATAGTGGTTACCCGACATTTTTTCCCTTATCCCTTTTGTTCCCTTAAACAATTTTTTCCCTAAACAAATTTTTCCCAAATTGCCTGAATTTCAATAAAATCGTGTTTATTAAAACGAATTTGGGAAAAAATTGTTACAGGGAAAAAATTTGTTTAAGGAAAAAATTGTTTAAGGGAATAAAAGGGATAAGGGAAAAAATGTCGGGTAATCGCAATAGTGCCTAAAAATCTCACTTCCGACCCCCAACTTCTGAAAATTTTTCGAAAGAAAGATTTGATTTCCAAAGTTGGCTAAAATGAATCCGAAAAAAAATTACGACCAGAAGTGCACAACAAATAATGTAAAAACGCACTTCCGAGGCAGTGTTATTCATTGAGAAATGTCCTAGAGCCCAAAAAGTCTTGTCCATGTGTGCAAAAAGTCCTGGCATAGACTGCAATAATTCTTGACATAGGAAAAATTTTAGTAATGGATTTACAACAATCTTCATTTGCTATGTCAGGACTTTTTGCACACATGGACAAGACTTTTTGTATCCCATGTCAGGACTTCGTACATTCTTTGCCAGGAATTCTCCGCCCCCCCCTGTAGGACTCATTTTATCCTTTTATTTTTCTTTTACCATTATGTTTTAAGCTAATATAAAGCATGCCTCTTTCAAATACTTCGGTGCTTAAACAAAGTGATAATGCAGCTGGCGATGTGTATGAAAGCCGGAGGCCATCAAGCAGTGAGGTAATGAAGTTGTTTTTTAAAGTATCTGGAAGCCGAGCGCCTATGGTGCTCGGCCTCGCGATCTGAATGATTGCCTACAGCACTCGGCCACGTGTTCCGAGCAGTAGCATATCTGGGGAGGGGGCCACGCTCCCCCTTGAAATCCGAAAAAAGTCCTAATGGCCCTCTTGTGTTGTCCAAAATTTTTTCAAAACATCCTTGCAAATAATTTGCAACAAAAAGTTACAAAGTTTTCCATTTTTTCATCAAAAATCATAATTTTCTGACCATTTTAAGCATAAAAACGGTCATTTTCAAAAATTTTCTGCTCCGATTAATACCTTGGTGTCAAAAAATCGTAATTTTTTTCCTCTCAAACGTGGCATAAAATGCTGTCAGTTTGGATCGCACCTTAAAAAGTTAGTCCGCACACACAGGCATATACGTTTTATATAAGAAGATATTTTGATTATCAAATTAATTTGAGCTTTTAGAAAACTCGTATAGCGTTTATTNCACAGGCATATACGTTTTATATAAGAAGATATTTTGATTATCAAATTAATTTGAGCTTTTAGAAAACTCGTATAGCGTTTATTGAAGTGCTTCGCGGTGTTTATATGAAGAAGAAGGGCGATACCATTCCATGGTCGGACATCAAGAAAGGCTATAGGAAGAAGACTGGTCGACATTTGAACGGCGATGAACTGAATGCCATTTGTGGAACGAAGAATTTGACCAAGTATGAAATTTTCTCCCTTTCTTGTTTTCTATTACTAACTTTTTTCAGAGGAGAAATTATCCGCACGAAATTTTCACCGCTTTTCAAATTTGTGGATGAAAAGTATCAAATTATTGCGGTTTCATCGAACGATTGTGGTGGTTCGGGTAAGTTCTGTTGGTTATTTTTGGCTCTAGGAAACAAGTGACACTGGAGCTCAAAAAAACTGGGAAATGACGATTCATGGTCAAAATATTAAAAAACTCGAATCTTTCAGATTCGAGTTCCCAATGTCAAAAAACCCATGGAAACACAAAAATCAGACTATTTTGATTTTTGTATCCAGAGGGGTTTTTTGACACGGGAACTCGAGTCCAACGGATTCGAGTTCACCCTTATCCTCAGGGAAGTTTGAAAAATTTTTTATATTACTATAACTTAGAGTACCATAATATTGATGGTAGAAATTCTAAAAATTTTCGAAAAATTACTCTTATAGGAAAAATTGCCCCTATTGGGGTAATTTTAAGCGAGGAATAAAAAAACCCCCTCCCGATCATGAAAATGCTTCCTTGAATCGGAAAATACTCAATTTTTTTACGAAAAACCAAAGCATATAGATAACGGTTTATCAAATACGACCACGAATGGATGCATATTTTTCCGCCAAAATAACCATGCAGGGATGCATATACTTAAAATAAGTATATATGGTCGTATTTGATAAACCGTTATCTTTATGCCTTGGTTTTTCGTAAAAGGATATTTTCTGAATCAGGGAAGCATTTTCATGCATCGGGAATGCGTTTTTTGGATTCTTCGCATAAAATAACCTCTATAGGAGTAATTTTTCGATTGACGCCACTTTTCCCTAGAGCCAATATTTTTAGCGCCTTTTTAGGTCAACACGACGAGAATGAATTCTTTTGTGAAAGTTGCATCAAATGTGGTAAAATGATCGCTAGCGAGATTAAATTTAGCGAGAGTTCGTCTTCGTCGAATGATGAAAACCATGTAAGTTTTTTTAAAATTTTTGAATAAGGATTGGTTTCTATTTTTAGAGTCCAAGAATCGACAGTGCATCAAGCGATGTCAGTAATAACTATCCATCTAACACAGGTTTGTCTTGAGTTTTTATTTAACCTGAGAGCATTATTAGCTTTGCACATGGAATCCGTTGAAATCGAATCTGCATACGATACAGTTTTCCAAGAAAACGCTGAAGTCGAAGCGCCAGTGGTTTTGCCAGTTCAAAGTCCGGATGCACTAGTCCAAGGTGGGAAGTTTTCAATTATAGAATGTTCCAAAAAAAATTTGTTTTTTTTGGCGAAAATTTTTCAAACAAATTTTCTTTAAAATGAATCAGGTGTATTTCCGGTGTGCCAAGTATGCTGATTTTGAGATGTCAAATCTGGCAAAATCTGATTTTTCAGTGTAAACCCGATTTTTGAGATGCGAAATTTTGTCAAATTTATAAGAAATATAATGGAAAATTAGCATTTTTTGATTTTGAACAAATGTTCTTGGCATTCCTGGGGGTATTTTTATGCGAGAAATCGATTGCGTGCATCGAAAAACCTTGAAGACGCCTCCCAGACCATGAACTATCCAATTTTCCTACTGAAAAAATACGAAAATATTATATTTCATTGTTTGAGAGTGTTTTCAAGGGTTTTCGATTCGCGCAATAGACTTCTCGCATAAAAATACCCCTAATGAGTTATTTTGGAGAAAAAATTTTTTGAAAAAATTACCAGATGGTGGTTTTTTTAACACCCTTTATGCTAAACTCATATTTTTAGCGGCTCCAGAAGAATCGACGCCTGAATTGACGACAAATGAGCCTGAAGTCAAGGCAACAATGGAGCCTGAAGTCAAGACGCCACCCGAGCCTGAAGCCAAGGTGATAATGGAGCCTGAAGCCAAGGTGATAATGGAGCCTGAAGTCAAGACGCCAAAGGAGCCTGAAACCAAGGCGACAATGGAGCTTGAAGTCAAGACGCCAACGGAGCCTGAAGCCAAGGCGACAATGGAGCCTGAAGTCAAGACGACAATGGAGCCTGAAGTCAAGACGCTAACGGAGCCTGAAGCCAAGGTGACAATGGAGCCTGAAGTCAAGGCGACAATGGAGCCTGAAGTCAAGGCGACAATGGAGCTTGAAGTCAAGGTGACAAATGAGCCTGAAATCAAGACGCCAACGGAGCCTGAAGTCAAGGCGACAATGGAGCTTGAAGTCAAGGTGACAATGGAGCCTGAAGCCAAGGTGACAATGGAGCCTGAAGTCAAGGTGACAATGGAGCCTGAAGTCAAGGCGACAAATGAGCCTGAAATCAATACGTCAACGGAGCCTGAAGTCAAGGCGACAAATGAGCCTGAAGAAGACGTGATATTGAACGAGGTGACCGAGAAAAGCAACAAGACCGACCTCGAAACCGAAGCAGACAAGGAATTGGCAGTCGAGAAACGCGAAAAGGCCCATGAATTGATGCATCGTCGACGCAAAGCTAAGTGCTGCAATCTTATGTGAAGCTAGATTAGACTAATAATTATAAAATAAGAAAAAAAATTTATTTTGTTTATTCAAAGGTTTTTTATGTACTTGCTCTAAATTTATATTGAATTGAGATTTTGACTTGACTTCCCATATTTTATCGAAATAAATTTTATAGTTATATATGAATTTAAGAATAACAGTTAATTTCTTAATTTTACCTATTGGGTGTTTTTGTAATGCTCTTATGATCTAAAGGGAGGGGGTAAGAATCATGACTGCATCTCTGTCAGGAAATTTTTTTCTGTCCGAAATCCCCTAGAAAGTGTCTTTCTACGGGTAAGTTTATGCGAGGAATCGATTGCGCGCATCGAAAAATTTTAGGATCAACCTAAGGCTTGTCTTAGCCATAGGCTTAGTAATTTTATGCGAAAATCGATTCCGCGCACTCCCGAACCTTTAAAGCGCTTCCTTGACTCTGATTCAGGGAAGGGATCGGTGTATTGAAGCGAAAATCAAACATGTTCGAAAATTTTGAATAAAATCGCTAAATGAGGCATCTACAGTCCCTGAAACATGGTCAAGGAAGTGCTTTCAAGGTTAGTGCGCTCAATCGACCTCCTGCCTAGAAAAACCTAACAAGGATTAGTAGCGAACTGTCAGTCAGAAATTTTTAAAATTCCAACGAAAAATGAATCATGGTAAAAATATAAGAAACATGCCACAAAAGTTTTTGCTATCAGCACCAGGAAAAATGGGAAAAAATATTTTAAAAAATTTTAAAAAAACTTCAACCGGGAATTGAACCCGAGACCTTTAACGTTGTAGACCGATGCGTTAGCCATAAGCGCTTATAAATTATTTAGTTTGAAATTTACCACCTGAACATATTATCTGATTTTGTCAATTTATTGTAAATATATTTTATTTTTTATATATGATTACTTTAAATTTAGTTATGGATGAGAAAAAGTATTGTTAAAAAATAAAATATATTTACAAAAAATAAATCGACAAAATCAGAAAATATGTTCAGATGGTAAATTTCAAACTAAATAATTCATAAGCGCTTATGGCGCATTGGCTAACGCATCGGTCTACAACGTTAAAGGTCTCCGGTTGAATTTTTTAAAATATTTTTTCCCATTTTTCCTGGTGCTGATAGCAAAAACTTTTTGTGGTATGTTTCTTATATTTTTACCCTGATTCATTTTTCGTTGGAATTTTAAAAATCCCTGACTGGACAGTTCGCTACTAATCCTTGTAAGAATCTACGGTTTTCTCATAAAAATACGAAAATGTTTTATTTACGCTTCAATACACCCACCCCATTCCCTGAATCAGGATCAAGGAAGCGTTTCATGCTTTGGGAATGCGCGAAATCGATTTTTCACATAAAATTATCCCTAGGAATGTATTTTTTACAAAAATTTTCAAAAAAAAATATTTTCGGAACGGGCTCCGATTGTTACCCCTCTTTAAGGTTACGAAATTTGTCCGTACAGGCAAACGTACATTTCTCGTTTAATATTAAAAAATTTTTTTACCAATTGCGCCTTAAAGGCAATGGGTTTCTTACCAAATACAAGTGAAAAGTCAAAAGTGATTAACTTCTTTAGCTTAATCACTTTTTTTGATAAGTGTTAATTATCGAAAAAAGTTATATAGGAAGTGATAAACTTTTCAGTTTTTAAATGAACTTGTCACTAATCACTTGTCAACTTTTTCATTCATTTTTGCTCACTTGTCATTAATCAAGTACAACAATTGACCCCTGTCAAAGATTTCAACTAGCAACTGGCATTCAAACTGAATTCAACTGGTTTTGCCAGATTAATTATTTGCCAGTTGATATGTAGTCGTTGGTGACTGGAGGGAGGAAGGGATTGAAAAATAAACGCCCCTCGATGGTCACCATTATGAGGGGGAATTAAATCCCCGGGGCGTATTTTACAGTTTTTACGGTATTTTACAATAGAACTTTATTAATAAAATAATCTAAATACTATCCAGTCAAATAATTAGCATTCGTCAAAACATCCCTAGCAATAATCATTCGCATAATTTCATTAGTTCCTTCGATTATTTGATGTACCCGGCAATCTCGGAGGTATTGTTGGAGCGGATAATCTTTCAGGATACCATAGCCACCGTGCATTTGTAGTGCATGATTCACAACCTAAAAAATGAGATCATGTAATAATTTCATTGTTCGCGTCTATTGATACTCAAAGTTACAAAAAGTGACATTGTGTCACCATTATGAGAATTTTGGGAACGACGTGCCTAGATGTTGTCATTGATATCAATTTTGGCTATTTTTTGATTTGATATCAATATCAAAATTTTGTGGATATATATTTCCAATCAATATCATTTTGGAAAATTTATATCAATGAATATCAAAACTTTTGTACTACTAAGAATTAGCGAGCCCACTTAACGTGATTTTTTTCAAAAAATATTTTTTAGCTTTTTTTCTTTAGACATGACCTCTCTATAGCTAACTTTATGCGGGAAATCGATTGCGATGGAAAAATATGGAAAAGCAAAACAACTCTACAATCGCATCTACCTCAAAACAAGTATCCGTAACATATAGTTTAGCCATCGCACACAATGATGCCATTTGTGGGGTTTTCTCAGTCAAGTGTTGGGCCGCCTCGCGAAGCATTAAACGTGATGTGACAAGTTTCATAGCCATTTCAGCGAGTTTGAATTGATTCCATTGGAAATCCGCCAGCGGTTTTCCGAACTGTTTTCGGACCTAAATAAAATCAACACGTTTAAAAATGCGTTAAAAAATGAAAAATTCGTCAAAAATCGATAAAAATTGAAAAATTCATCAAAAATCGAAAAATTCGTCAAAAATTGAAAATTCGTTTAGCTGACGTCCTTAGGGCATCTGCATAAGAGCCTGAAATTTCATCATGTACAAAGTGAGCCAAAAAAAACCGTATTTTTACGTTTTTTAGTGAAAATTTTTTTCTAAATCACCTACAAAGGGTATTTTCATACGATATTNCGGTTTTCCGAACTGTTTTCGGACCTAAATAAAATCAACACGTTTAAAAATGCGTTAAAAAATGAAAAATTCGTCAAAAATCGGGTAATATATAGTTTAAGGTAATGTTCTCGATTTTGCCAAAACCGACTCAAATCAACTTGTCTTGATGAGTAATGACCAAAAAAAGCAAAAAAAAAGTGTCGGTCGAACTTTTTTGGGTTACTTTGGGGGGTCCAAAGTAGCCAATTAAGGGTTTTCCTTTGTATCAAGGCTGAACTTAGTTTATATCACTCATCATGTATCTGTGGTGCAGTGGCGAAGCTGTTGGCAGTTGCACCACAATAAAGCCGGGTTCTACTCCCAGCTCTGGTAAAAAGTTTTTGCTCAAAATTTTTTTTTAATTGAATCACAAGTTGACAGATTCAATATAAAGCTGTTTATTGAAACGATTTATTATCTTTTTATAATTCTAATTTTTTTTAAACAAATCATCAACGCATACATTCTTTTTTATCAAAAATTTCGAAACTTGTATATAAACATATTTTTTTTAATAATAATTTTATTTAAATGGCTCTAAACGAGATTACCTTCCCGGATGAATTGGATGGTTAAATGTTTTGTTACGTTTCTTTGATATTTTTAATATACGTTTTGTTATAAATATATTATATTATAAACCTCTGCTTCTTATTGTGATCTTAGGCTGTCATCTATTGTGACCTTAGGCTGTCATCTATTGTGACCTTAATCTGTCATTATTGTGACCTTAGGCTGTCATCTATTGGGACCTTAGGCTGTCATCTATTGTGACCTTAGGCTGCAGGTCAAAAGGGTGGGAATCCCCCGGCGCGAGAGGGTTAGAAAAATTGTAAATTTAGATTCGTTTCAATATAAAGCTTTAATTGAATCCATCAACTTTTGATTCAATTTTTAAAAAATCGAAAAAAATTTTTGCGCAAAAACTTTTACCAAAGCTGGGAGTCGAACCCGGCTCCATTGTGGTGCAACTGCCAACAGCTTCGCCACTGCACCACAGATACATGATGAGTGATATATACTAAGTTCAGCCTTGATACAAAGGAAAACCCTTAATTGGCTACTTTGGACCCCCCAAAGTGACCCAAAAAAGTTCGACCGACACTTTTTTTTGCTTTTTTTGGTCATTACTCATCAAGACAAGTTGATTTGAGTCGGTTTTGGCAAAATCGAGAACATTACCTTAAACTATATATCATCCCAAAAATCGATAAAAATTGAAAAATTCATCAAAAATCGAAAAATTCGTCAAAAATTAAAAATTCGTTTAGCTGACGACCTTAGGGCATCTGCATAAGAGCCTGAAATTTCATCATGTACAAAGTGAGCCAAAAAAACCGTATTTTTACGTTTTTTAGTGAAAATTTTTTTCTAAATCACCTACAAAGGGTATTTTCATACGATATTTGAAAAAAATTTTCAACCCAAATTTTGGGCAAATGCTGAAAAAATCAGCATTTTTTGGGATGAAAAATTCCGCACCTTAAGGTGTTCTATAGCCAAATCAAAGCTATTCTGTGCTGCTCCCAGGGAGCATGATGCGATATTCACACGTCCACCATTAATACCCATCATGGCGATGTTGAACCCCTGGTTGTCTCCACCAATCTGGTTCGAAACCGACACTTGGCAATCTTCAAATGTGATTATCCTAGTCGGGTGGGTGCACCAGCCAAGTTTCTTCTCATTTTTGCCTAGGTGAAGACCAGGTGTCCCGTCTTCAACGAGTAAACAAAAAATTCCCTTCGGTCCTGGCTGCCCTTCGTGTCTCAACATGACGAGATAGACTCCCGAATCGCCGGAGCCACTGATAAAAGCTTTCGAGCCATTCAGGATATAATGATCACCAACACGTTTCGCTGAGGTCCTTAGGGCAGCCGCATCAGAGCCTGAAATTTCACAATGTACAGGAACCAAAAAAAAACCACGTATTTTTGCATTTTTTGTGGAAAAATTGGAAAATTCATTAAAAATCGAAAGATTCATCAAAAATTAAAAAATTACAGGGTGAGCCAAAAAACCGTACTTTTGCGTTTTTTGGTGAAAATTTTTGTAACAATTTTTGGTTTTTCGGGGCTCATTTTTGGCCTGTATGCAAATTTATATTTATTAGCAAACCTGAATCAGGTTCTGTCAAACAATATGACCCAAGCGTCTCATAAGCAGCCATTGAAGGAAGGTATTTCTTTCTGTGCTCATCCGTGCCAAATTCATCGATCATCCAAGCACACATGTTGTGAATACTCATATAAGCGGCGGTGGAAGAACAACCCGCGGCGAGTTGCTCAAAAATTAAAGAAGCATCGAAACGAGTCAGTCCGGTTCCACCGAATTTTTCAGAACAATATATGGCACCAAAACCGATTTCACCAGCCTTTTTCATGGTATCACGTGGCAGTTTGCCCTAGAAAAATCAAAAATAGTAGAAATATTAGGAGTAGTATAAAATCACCATTGTATCAAACTCCTCCATATGAGGGTATAACTCATTTCGAGCAAATTCTTTAGCCAATTTCTGGATTTCTTTTTGTTCGGCGTTTAATCCAAGTGTTGCTAAAATGCAAAATTCGGAAAATTTTCGAATTTTAATCGACAAATTTTGATTGAGGGGGTATTTTGAGGTTTATTTTTTAGTAAAAATTAAAAAAAGATACTTGCAAAAAAAATTAATCCCATTACTTTTGGAGCCAAGAATTTTTGAAAAATTCCACTGCTAATCGATAGAGCGCGCATCGAAAAATGGTAGTATCCCAATTTTCGTGGAAAACATATTCTTCGTTTTTGAGAAAATTTATTCAAATTTGGCATAAATTTCGGTCAATTTATGCAAATTTCGATCATGTGCGCAATCGATTCTCGCATAGAAAAACCGGCATAGACTTGAATGAAACAACATAATGGAAAAAAACCAATAAAAATTTTGGTACTTATGCACTATCCTCAGGGGGGGGGAGATTCTGCATAAATTTATGCAGAATCCCCCAAGCTGAAAAAAAGGCTTAAAAATCCGTTTCGAACCATCTTAGAGCCGGTTTAGAGACCACGAATAAAATTGGTCGGAAACTGCAAAATTTAAGGACATTCTTATTTTCCACTTACGATCAACACAATAACTCTGCATTCCTCTGAACATCGACAATTTTGAAGTCAGAGAACGGCATACCCGTATGGACAATTTGGAACCAAGGCACAACGTTGTACTCATAGTTATACCCGCTTCAAAACTCCCGATAATTACAAAATTCAACCAAAAAAAATTCAAAAGTTCTATAACTTTTATTAATAAACAAAATCAAATTGGCAGTGACTTTTATTTATAGTCAAAATTATAACACCGACAAAAGTGAATCATACATATCCAGTAGGGAGAGGACACTTGCCCGATAGGGTGGCTGGATGACCGATTAGGAAAGGGGGATAAGGAAGGGACATTTTTATTTTTGCGAAAATTTGATAAAAATCATAAAGGTATCCCTTACGTTTTTTCAAAAAAAATTTTTTGTTGAAGAACGCTTGTTTTTAAACTAAAAATGCTAAGAAAATTACGATTTTTGATGAAAAAATTTAAAATTTTGGACATTTTTGGTAAAAAATGGGAAAAGGGGGAACATTTTAAAAAATAGCAGGAGGTGGTTGAGGGGGGAACCGCCCCTCCCCCCACTGGATATGTATGAAGTGAATACTTCTTATTTCAACAGATACACGAAAAAATGCAAATTTTGTAACAATCTTGGTCTTCTTCAAACAAAAAATACACGTCGCATATTCAAATTCGAGTCGAAATGCACCGGGATGGAAAGTAACGAAATTCGCATATTACCTATGAGTATAAGATGTTACGTTTACCGTAAAAATTTTTTGATAAACGCTTGTTTTTAAGCTGAAAATGCTCAGAAAATTACAATTTTTGTAGAAATGGGAAATTTTGGACCTTTTTGGTCGAAAAAATAGGGAATTTTGGTCTTAAAATTAGGATTTTTAGAAAAATTTTCAAAAATTTCGGAAAAAACATAAGAAAAGACCCTTATATGATTTTTTCAGGCCTTCGGCCGGAATGGAAGGGAACTATCTCGGGTTCCTCCCTAGATACGCCATTGTTTGAAACCGATCTTTACGTTCCACTTGCCGAATGCATAAGAATTAACAAAATCAAATATCCAATATGTTAAAAATGAATACAATAGAGATCAAAATAATAAACAAGTGAAAATTTATTTATTTAAGTTGTCTTGGCTAAAGCCCTATTTGCCAACGATTGAATCAAAATTCTTCGAAGCACCGTGATTTGAGAGTTCAGCTTGGTTCTTTCCAAAATTTGGTTTTCTGGGATTCCTTGAGTACGAACCATTTCTTGGGTTTCAAACAGCGTTAGTCGACGCATCAGGTCACAGATAGTAGCTCGATCGATTAATGAGTTCTAAACATTGGCATAAATTAACAAAATTGGAGCTACTACATAATAGGGGGAGGCCACCCAATTGAAAAATTTTTTCTTGAAATGACCTCTCTAGGAGTAAAAACATGCGGGCAATCCGAATTTGGCATTTATAAAATTCCTCGGATTTAAGAAAAGCTGTATATCGAGAAAATAACATACATTTTTACCTAAAAAGGGGTTCTTTTTAGGCAAAAATCGCATTTTTTCGACTTTTCGCTTCAATATACAACACGACTTCCCCGAATCAAGGAAGCTTTTTTTCGTTCCTAAAATTTCAAATTCAGATTCCCCGTATGTTTTCAACCCTAGAGGGGTCATTTCCAGAAAAAATTTTTTCGCGTGGCCCCCCTTATGTAGCTTCTAAAAAAAGTGTGCACACTACCAAATCATCCCCTTCATTCGACGCATTCAAAATCTTCGCCATGTTCTCGAACAACACCGTATGAAATTCCGGCGGCGCGAGTCCCAATTCAATAAGATCACATAAAGTTTGGGCTGCTTGTTGCAGATATCCCCTCTTAGTCAACTGGTTGAACTGATAGTATTTGTGGAGGAAAATCAATGCTGGTGAGAGCAGGAATTTATCGGCTAGTTGTTCGAACATTGCCATTTGAGAGATGCTTTCTGGGCGAGCATGTAGGAGTACTTTGTGAGCGACTTGAGTGACCAGTTCGGTGGTTTCGTTTCGGATTGCCCAACAGAGTGCTTCGCTCCATTCGGATTCTCGTTCGAATCTAAAAATTGTGTTGGATTTTGTCAAAAAATTTTTTAAAGGAGGAGGAGGGCCAATTGAGGCGAGTTATCGCAAAAATTTTTTCGACAAACGTAAAAAATGTTCGAAACGATGAAAAAAAACTATTTTCGAGGAAAAATCGAAAAAATTTTTTGGGTGTTTAGTGACGATTATGAAAATTTTTCGGAACTCAGGACTTGCGCCAATCGATTTCTCATGCCCGAAAACCCCCGAGTACTAAAAATCAGGCAATTTGGAGAAAAAAAGTTCGAGAAGAGTACTAGGCGATGAAAAATTGACACTTTTTGTAACTTTGAGAAGTCACTACTATAAAATCTGTTTCTCTAAAATATCAAACACAAATCAATTTTAGCTATTTTTCACAAAAAATAAACTGAGAAGATAAGCATACAAGAAAATATTCATAGTTTAAAAGAACACGTGGAAAAGTGCTCAAAAAGAAGACAAACGTCTCATAGTTTTACTTGATAAATGAGCAAAGAGCACTCAAGAAACATTGGTGGAGTGGATCAAAATCTTTTTTTTTTCATTGCAAAATGTCAGTAGCTATTTACAGGGTGTTCCAAAAAACAGATATTTGGTCATTTTTCTAAAAAAAATTTTCTTCCAAAATAACTCATTAAGGGTTTTTCGATGAGAGAAAGTGAAAAAGCTTCCCTGATTCAGGGAAAGGGTGGGTTATTGAAGCGAAAATGAACCAAAATAACACAAATGTTACTTATTCACCACTAACAAATTACAAAAAACGTTTTGGCTCACATAAAAAATACGACTTTCTACAGGGTGAACAAAAAAACTATACTTTTGCGTTTTTTGGTGAAAAATTTTTTCAAAAAAAGTACAATTTTTTGTACTGGAAAAAGTATAAAAAATTGTACTAGGGTGGCTGAAATCGAGATAAAATGACGAGATCGAGATTGGGATATTCGAGATCGAGATTGAGCCCAGGAGATCGAGATCGTCGAGATTTGGGAGCGACTAGATCGAGATCTCGAAACATTAAATTTGCCACTTTTTTTCAAAAAATCATAAGGTTCCCCCTTATAGTTTTTTAAATATTTTTTCAAAAAAAAATTTGTGTTAAAAATACTAAAAACAAAAAACCAGCGTGAAAGTTTTTTTAAAAACACTTTATTTTAACTGAAAATGCTAGAAAAATTACGAATTTTGGTGAAATTTGGCATAAATTTGAGCAATTTCTGTTGAAAAATAGAGAATTTTGTCCCCACCACGTCGTTAAAAAATAAAAAATTTTTACTCTGCGTGGCGTAAAATTTTTGTTTAAAAATCTCAGTTAAATAAAGAGCGGCAAATTTTTTGAAAATGCTTATTTTTAAGCTGAAAATGCTCTAAAATTATTCGAGACAAACTTCGAGATTTGCGACAAGACTTTTCGAAAGTGAACAAATCGCACTTTTCGAGACCAAAATCCACGAGACTCTCGATTCGAGACTCCCACCCTACTTATCGAACAACCTAATATGAAAGAATCACAAAACAACAACAATTAGCCATTAAAACAAGTATAAGTCAAATTTGTAAACTTAACGCCAAAATTGATTACTTTAAAGTCATGGCCTTAGTAATATCCAAGTGTGCTCGAACCAAGTCATATTTCTGGCAAATATGTAGAAGTCGGTTCGCTATTTTCACATTATCTATCGGAAGTTCGGCCACCTGAGTATCCAACAACTCCATTGCATTTTCCAGACCACTTTCCAACACATACCCCACTGCTATTTCCCACAATTGAGGGACCGTAAACAACGTTTTTGCATAGTCTAGCAAGAGCGTAGCTCGAATATCCACATCTTCACCAGTGACGTTGTCGTTGTTGATTTTGTAGATCATGTCAGTGAGATGGGCAGCGAACCAGAGAGAAGACGGGGTGTTGCAAATGAGTTGAATGGCTTTGAGATAGTCCAGGGAGAGGACAGTAAAGATGGTCTCATCTAATTTGACGGGCTGTTTTCCGATAACAAGAAGATTGTAGAGATTCTAAAAATGAAATTTCTTGATTTAAAAAATATATTCTGGGCTCATTTTTGAACTCAAAATCAATCTCTGACGAACCTTAGAAATCTGCAAAACATGGCCCATATCAGCGCCCGGGTGGCAAAATAGTATATATGCAGGTAGAAGCTCGTACCAGTTCTGAGATAAGCCTTCGAAAATCTGCTTGAACGCAGTTTTATCGCCGATTAAAATAGAGCATATAAAAGCCAAATCGTTGGAATTTTTGAATTGCCCACTCGATAGAAGTTCTCTAACGTGCTAAAATTAACGGAACATGTATAGTTGAAGCGTCGCACTATAAAAAAGCTACTTTTTGAATCCCAACAAAATCATCCAAATTATTCTTATCATGTAACATATCAATTTTTAATGAGCGGAAAATTTTGGCCATCCGCTGCATCATCACATCTTTTTCAAATCTGGAATTTCCCGTCAACAAGTTATACGCCGCTGTAAAATCTCCAACAAGAACCTGAGCGATTATCTAAAAAACTTGTTTTATTGGTTCAACAACATCTCTAAAGATGCTGCTCACCGCATTCCAATAAAGCTCATGCCGATCATATGCAGTTCCAGTGGAAGTAGCCGTGTTCAACACGGTATTTAGAAGTTCAGTCGCGAATTCAAATGATTCTCGAGCCCATTCGAGTAAGTCTACGACTATTGAGCGGCCTGAAAATAATGAGTTTTTTGTGAAAGTTACAAAAAGTATCAATTTTGTCTGCATTAAATATGCGAATTTTGGTAACGGTATGGGAGCTACTACTGCACAATGAAAAATTTGACACGTGAAAAATTTTTTCCTGAAAATGACACCTCTAGGGAT
>OZJO01000616.1:0-22372 GCA_900406225.1 Acrobeloides nanus | reverse complement strand
TTGGGCTAAAAAGTGATTGTTGGAATTTGGAGACAAGTTAGTCCCGAGGACAAGTTAGTTCCAACAAAGTCAAGTTAATCTCAATAAAAACAAGTCCCAGGTTGACAAGTTAGTCCCAAGGATGACAAGTTAGTTCTGCTATGTACGGAGATAGTCAAAAAAAGCTGGGGATATACATAATTTACTACCTTGTCATCTTAGGCTGGTGTCAAGATAGTATGAAAGTGTTAAGGTAGTAATAAGATGACAAGGTAGTAAATTATGTCTATCCCCAGCCACCGCCATAGCTGCTTTGACTATCCCCATCCGAGCCATAAATGTTTGACTATCCCCAGCCCACCCATAGCTGTTTTGATTATCCCCGTACATAAGGACTAACTTGTCATCCTTAGGGCTAATTTGTCAAGCTGGGACTAACTTATAGTATTGGGACTAACTTATCCACGAGACTAACTTGTCCACGAAACCAACTTTAATATCAGCAAAAAACCGCATTGAAAAACGTATTCTATTCGGAAAAAATTACTTTGAAAAACCAACACGACAAACTTATACACCTAATAGTTTTACAAATTTTTTCCATTTTTTTACCCCTATACATATACGGATTATTCTTTCTTCCTAACTTACGAAAAATAATGTGGCATTAATCGGCATATAAAACCAACAATAAAAACGAACGACGCAATAAATGTATACGCAATCCAAAAATTATTATAAAATATTTTGTTAACTGTCATCAGCCTCATCAAAGACACAACAAGTGACTAAATTTAAAAAATTTAAAAAGATTTGTTGCACAATCTTACTTGCAAGATGATACAAAGCGCAAATGCAGCCGTATATGCAAATAAATACCATTCTATCAAGTCTGGTTCTTCGGGCAGCTTTACTAGCAGCTTATATGTTAAAGTTGCTAAAAATACGAGGAAACTTATGAACCATGACCAATATGCGGCTATTGGAGCAGAATAGAACGTATTGATTTTTTGGAGCCAAGAAAGTTCAGTCTAAAAAATTGTTCTAAACAAATTACCGTATTTACTCTAATAGAAGCACCCCCTAAGGCTTGTTGATGGATATACGTCTTTTCAAACCAAGTACTAGTATAAAAAAATCGAAAAATCTATATTTTCGCTGAATCAGGGTCAAGAAATTTTTACACTTCGAGTATGCACGCAATCGATTCCTCGCATAAAATTACCCCCAGAAATATGATTTTGAGGGAGAAATTTCAAAAAGTTTTGATTTTCGCTTCAATACATACATCTATTTCCCTGAATCAGGAAAGCGTTTTCAAGCTTCGAGAATTCGATTTTTCGATTTGCGCAATCGATTTTTTGCATGATTTTACCCCTATATAGGCTGTTTTGACAAAAAAATTTTGAGAATAGTTCCTTCTTTTACCCCCTTTAAGAATCCCTTTTAAAATCATACCGGTTTAACATCAACATTGATAAAAATATCGTTTACTTCGTTTGGGTTTTGATCAGGCTTATGTGCTTCATTTTCTTCTCCTCCTATATCTAATTTTATATTTTTACATTTTTTAAATTTAGCATCTAAAAAATAATTCAACGCTCTAAAATTTTAGCTAACATTTACGTTTCTCCGGTTCTTCCGGAACCATTAATGTATCTTCTTCAGGAATTCTTTTACCAACCTTATTATTTGTCTTACTACGATTCTTCCAAAACTAAACTTTTCTTTCAATTATTTTTTTTAATAAAACAACAAAAGCGTTACACTTAGATATTTAGAAGATAGCACTTTTGTTTTTGTTGATTCTTCTTTTTCGTCTTTGTCATCAAAAGAAAATTCAGTAATCAAACTTAAGTTGTCTTTCATTTCTGTTTCAACTATTTTTTTCATTTTTTCCTTCTTTGTTTGAGCTTGTAACATTAGTTGTTCTTGACTTTTAAAATCCAGCGCCAAAATGTACGGTGGAAAGAAAATGCCCATTAGCACTTTAAAATTTGGGTTTCGATCTAGTTTAAGTGCCCCTTGCCATAAATCATTCATTAGGACTTCGCAGCTAAAAAATCGATTTTTTATGCATTGTTTACATCTACAAAACTACCTTGAATGAGCTAACAGCTTTTTATTATTGCTTATCATAGCTAAAGAAAGGCACGTTTCATGACCCCAATATTCTAAATCATATGTTAATAGCAATCTGGCTTGAATTGTATCTGTTTTATGAGTTTGATCAAGTAGCTCAACCGCTAGCTCATTGAATTTTCTATAAATTTTTGTAAAAATTAAGGAATGTAAAGGTACTACCACTACTATGCTTTGGGTTCCCCACCCAAAAATTTCCAATTTTTTCATCAAAAATCATCTTTTTTTCACCAAAAAGTGCCATCTGCTGAGAGCTTTCAGACAAATTTAAAGTTGAAACCCAATTTTTGGTGAAATTTTGAAAAATTTTAAGCAGGGTACCCCAAGCATAGACCATGTAAAATTGTTTATGGATATAAAAATTACTCAGAATTTTCTTTAAAAGTATCACAATCTTCTGGGCTAAGGTTATCAGCGGAAGCCTCTTGACTCATTGCTTTATATAGTCGTGATGCAACTAGAGCCTAAAATTTGGAATATACACGTGGCTAGGGCATATTGGAGTTCATGATTCCTCAATTTCTCATCAAATCTAGCGGAGGCAGAAAAATCGTAAGAGCCCTTTACATTCACAATAAATTAATGATCTGCTCCCCCTAACTCAATTGAGAGAGAGGACAGTGTGGTCCATTTTCCAGTTCCGGTTTCAGGAAACGCACAATTCTGAAAGTAGAACCGGAAACAAAAAATTGGAAAAGACAGCTTAGAATCGAACGATCTTTTCGGCTACGGCCATCACTGAGAGGGGAGCAAATTTCCATCGATTATGATCAACGAGCGAATATGAATGACGGACATCCCCTAAACTCGAGAGGTTGGAGGTGCATCTCCAAATTCCGACAAAATTTTTATATGTTGGTGGTGGGGGGAGGAAGTGCGACAGAGAAGGACGAACATTTGAGGACGGAAATTGAAAACACGACATTTGAGAACAGACAATTGAGGCGACATTGGAGGACGGACAATTGCGGACGCGACATTTGAGGATTTTTTTTTGAATTTTTTAAAATAAACATTATTCAAAAAACGAATTTCGCTGAATTTTTCAGTCGGATAGAAAGACTTTGATTTTGTTACTGTTTTTAATCGCATAAAGCAGTAACATGGACATATTGCGATTATCGTCGCCACAGTCCAGTTCCTTAGTTCTTTTGTCTTGGCTTAGACCTTTTTTCAGGATTTTTAATTAAAATTTCAAATAAAATCTTAGATAGCTGATTTTTAACAGTAGCAAATGCTATCTTTTTGAATAGATTATCCTCGTTTCAGTTGTTTAGTTTGAACGAGAACTCGCGATATCCAATTTCGGAGGGGGTGAAAAAGAGGTGAACAGGAAAAAAGTTGTTAAGGGAGAAGTTAAAGAGCAAATTGATGCCCCATCCTAAAATCTTGCCTTTGCTAAAGCTTCTTCGCCATGCTTCCATAAGCAAAAAGCCATTTCATTTCGATTTGTTAACACCGCCCATATGAGGAGATCACTGAATGGATATTTGAAGACAAATTTCTCTGCTTCCATTTTGGTTTCACCTAGGATTTTTAAGATCACTTTAACTTTGTTTTCAAAAAGCTACCATTTTCAATTTTTATATCATCTTTTTTATTGTTAGAGCGATTTGAAGATACAATCTCGCTTTCTTGTTTTTTATAGCTATGCTTAAATTTTGATGAAGTATAAAAATCGCTATAATCATGAGCCATGAGTTTTTCAATAATTAATCCGATATCGAGTAAATTGTATTGATAATTGCTATGCACATTAACGATATCATTAGCAATTTCTAATAATGTATTTTTGGGGCCATGTTTCTAAAAGAGGAACAAATTTGAACTTCAAGAAAGGTTTGATCCCCTCTTAAGCGCCACTGTGAGGTATTAAGCAATGAAAAAGCATACGTTATTATAGAGTTCTTCGAGGCGTTCAATAGTCAAAAAAGTTTGCATATTGATACCCTTCTCTAATAGCAATCGAACAAATTCTACGCGATCTTCAATTAAAGCAGACATAAAGGCATTTTCTAGCATTTCAAAGGAAAATATCTATCTTTTTTTGTAATTTTAAAAAACATGTTACTTACAACATCCGACATAAAAACATCCTTTCTGGCTAGATCTGCTCTATTCCACGAAAGTGCTAATAGCAATTTGTCCTCTAATGCAAGTTTTTGGCCTAAAAATATCAGAAAATTTATTAATAAATGAGATTTTATACTTTGTAATACTGCTGATAGGATAACGTAATCAATATCGTTTTGTTGATCTACACCCCTTCGAAATACATAGACCTAAAAATTATGATTTTCTATAAGCCCGTACTAGAGATTTTTATAGGCCCAGGCAGGTTCTCAACTCGACCAATCCTGGGCATACCAGAGGCAACCACAAAGGATACAAAAATATTGCTGGGTCGACAAAATATTGCCGGCCCAGACCTCTCTTGGCTGCTATTTTTAATCCTAGTCATTATAATAAAATGCCAGGTGAAATAGATAGAAAGCTGAAAAAATTCAACGAGTTTCTTTTTTGGGCTAAATGAAGACACTCTAGCAAGGGGCAATCGTTAGGTGTAAGTCCCAGTTTTTTTATAATTTTCTTATAGAAAGATAGTAGAGACCAATATAAGGTGTTTACAAAAAAATTGGGTGCTAATGGGCCTACTATGACCATATAATAAAAATCGAAAAATAATTAAACCATGTAAAAAAGATGTCGACCCAGGGCAGCTCGAACCCGCCACTCAATTCACAATGGCCCGCAGCACTACCACTAACAAATGAAAAAATATGTAAACTTTCTATTTAAAATACAAAATATCAGTAGAACAAGTACAAATTTTAAACGTATTAAGAATAATTTTCCATAGTGTAGTGGTAGCGCTGCGGGCCATTGTGGATTGAGTGACGGGTTCGAGTCCACTCTGGGTCGAAATTTTTTTGCATGATTTAATTATTTTTTCGATTTGTATTATATGGTCATAGAAAAGCCCATTGGCACCTATTTGTTTTAAACACCTTCTATTGTTCTCTACTATACTTCTATGTGAAAATTATAAAAAAAACTGGGACTTACACCTCGTGAATGTCCCTTGTAAGAGCTCTTTGTGAAAAAAGTGATATGCATCTCTTAAAATTCGGCCTTATCTTCTCCTTGATTTCCATAAAATATTGACAACCTTACCAAATTTTTTTCTTTAACAATTTCCACTATATCTTGTATAAGTTCATAAGCTTGTTTTTCTCGACAACCGAATTCTTTTTTAATCAGTTTTACTAAAGACGCATAGTGCTCGGTTGACAAACTAAAAAAATCATATTAACACATTTTTTTAAAACTACGGACTCACGCCTCCTCTTCGTCTAAATCGTGAATATAAGCTAGCAAATCTGCTGCTCGACCACTACCATCTACTGCTACAACTGGCACTTTCGGTGGACTAAACATTTCATTTTTTGTAATTTGTAAAAATTTTCAAAATTACATTATAACATAATCATAAACTGTACTAATTGAGCTTATTCCTCCAGAAAGAAGGACACATACAACCGGAACAGTTTTGTCGATACAACCAGGAAGTTTTTGCTTTTCTGCTATATAAGATTCTAAGCGACGACGAAGCGTTACATCTGCTCCAGTTCTAAGGATAGAAAATCTTATAATCATATTTAAAGTTTACTTTCCAACAGTTCCATTGTCAGCAAATAGAAAAAAGGAATGTCTATGATTTAAGACTGCAGTTCCTTGCTCATCGCGGATATTATAAGGATGATATAAAACGTTCTTGTTCTAAAAGGTGGCAATCCTAATCCAATTCTGAAATGAGGAGGGGGGGGGGGGAATTTCGGATCTTCGACCCATACATGGGCAAGGGGGGGGGGGGTACTGTACCCCCCCCCTAATTCGTAGTATCGGGGGAAAAATTAATGGACCAATTCGTATTTTGGCGGCGAATACGTCCAAAACATATATACGAATTCGTATTTGACTACGATTTCGTATTTTCAATTCGTAGGGTCCAAAAAAAATTCGTATATTTCGACTTTTCGCCTGTCGACGTTTTTTTTGGTCGACGTAACCTTTGGGACTAATTCGTATCTTGGGACCCAGTACCACCCTGCTTGCCTATGTATGCTTCGACCGATCACTACTAAGCCTTAGTCTAAGCCTATGGCTAAGCTTTAGTCTATGCCTTAGTCTAAGCCTAAACCTTAGCCTAAGCCTAATCTTAAGCCTAAAAAAGTGGCAAATAATTTATAAGATAATGTAGATATAACTATTTTACTTGTCCAATGAATTCATTTCTTCCCTTCAACAAGCCCCATGGTACTATACCAATGCTAACAATTTTCGATTGAGCTCTTGAAGTCGCTATCATTGGTTCTAACGCATTTGCAACATATTTTACAGCCCCGGAATTTACGCCTGATGTAATAATCCAAGCATTCGTAGTTTTGGCAGCTTTTAGGATTCCAGTTTGAAATGCTTGAGTCAAAGCAGGGTTTAAGCTAAACAAATTTGCTTATGTAATCGAACATTAAAAAAATTTACTCAAAATCTATAACACCACCATGTATGGTAATGATCAGCCTAGGGGGTGCCATATCCCAGATTTTTGTAAATAACTTCATAATATCCATAGGATCAGTCTCTGTGTCTAATCGAACATATTTTGCTTTGTATGGGTGTTGTCCACCTAAATTAAGATAAACAACCACAAAATTTAATGGAAATCCTCCTCCCCCCAGGATTTCCCTTCTTTCAGAAATGGGAGAAGAGACATCCTGCATCATCAAACCCCTCAAAAATATGTAAAAGCGTTAATTTATAACCTATAAATTCTATTGACCCAAATGCATCAGTAGGAAATTTTCTGGTATGTTTATAAGAAGTCCATTTTTCAGGTGTATCTGACTCTGTTATACTAGGCAGTATGCTTAGTGGGCCATGCAAATCTAATATTCGACCACAACCGCATCTAAAAATTGATTTTTTAAAAGTGTTTAGAGCTATTTCGGCTCTTATACCCCCAATGAACGTATTCTAAAATCGAACAATTTTATTTTTCGAAATTTTCTCAAAAATTACCCCCTAGGAAACACGTTGGTGATGTTATTTTTGCGTAAAAATGCTTCTATTTTTTAGAAAATCGAATTAAAGACAAAGATAGTACATATTTCGGAAAAGCTAATATGTAAAAATTCGATTTTCTAAAAAAATAAAAGCGTTTTTACGCAAAAATAACATCGCCAACGTGTTTTCCGCATAAAATTACCCAGGGCCGACACAAGCTATCGTACTAACCACAAGCAACGGCACAAGCTAACGCAAGTTTTTGTACGAAAGTCATCGTGCGATTGCAAAATACAATCATACGACGGACGAAATGGCCACAAGCTATCATATTAGTACGATGGCCAAAATTCGTATGATGAGACATCGTACTTTTATCATACGACATGCATTTTTGTTTGTACGAGGAGTCGTACGACATTTCTTACGACACTTCGTACGACTCCTCGTACGATAAAAATTCATTGTCGACGGCAAAGTACGACAAATTTCGTACGATGCTATAGTAATGCATCGTACGACAGCTTGTGGCGATTTCATCGTAATTTTTCGTAAGTTTACGACTGTAAGATAGCTTTTGGGCTATCGTACTTTTTCTTGCGTTCAGTACAATAGAATGTGCGAGCTTATGATGACCCTAATAGGATCATTTTTGAGAAAATTTCGAAAAATAAAATTTTTCGATTTTAGACCACGTTCAACGGGGTATAAGAGCCGAAATAGCTCCAAATGTTTCATAGTCATATGCAACATACTTTTGTGGATCTTTTCTTGTTGACATAAATTTGGAGCATTCTCGTTTCTCAAACCTATGTTTTATCCATACATGCTACAAAGTACAAATTTGAGTGAAAATTGGAAATAATTACATACCTTTTTCTTTGCCCTTAAATAATTAGTTGATTTTACAGAGTCATCAGCTATTGATGGGGCCGGCATTCTTCCTTATCAAAAATGAATATATTTTTACTTTTTTGTTAATATGAAACTTACTGCTGATTCATCTAGAAACTAATAAAATTGCATAACAATTGATATAGCAAGCGTGTTTGTTGTGAGGCCTCCCATGACAACAGAGGCAAGTGCGCTGGTCCAAAAGATCGTTATTTACCAATCAATAAAACATGTTTGTTTATTATTTGGCGTATGTACCAGGTGTAAAAATCTAATAAAGGACCCATGAAAAGGATTCTTTTTCAATTAAGTTGAATAGGGTTTCTAAAGGATAAATACAGGGTAGTACAAAAGTTCTGTCACAACAATTTAATATCTAATTAACACAACAAAACGACAAAATTGTACCCTAGGGGGTTTTTACGTACGGGGAATCGATTCCCGCAAGAATTGAGTGGTGAAAAATTTTCTATGATCCTTTACGGGGGTCCTTAGGGCCCTAAGGACTTAACATGAAAAACATTACATAAGTGTCAAAGTCCGGCAGTCTCGTTTCTATTAGGTTTTCGCGGTCGAAAAACATGAGTCTGAGCGATTTGGGCCGCTCTAAGCTCAACTTGAACGTATTTCAACCTATCTTTGTATGTCCATGTTGGGGTCTTAGGACCATAAGGACCCCCTTACAGGATCACAGAAGATTTTTCATCGCTCAATTCTTGTGAGAATCGATTTTCCGTACGTAAAAACCAACTAGGGTTCAATTTTGGATAAAGTGAACATATTTTTAATTGTGTTAATTCGATATAAAATGTTGTGACAGAACTTTTGTACCACCCTGTATTGTCAGATTTTGTAAAATAATAAAGTGCTTTTATAGAGAAATTTCGAATTTTTAAAGAAATTTTGCGATTTTTTTTGAATGTCCATTGTTGGTTAAAATGCTAAAAAAAGCTCAATAGTGCGTTGAAATAATCCTTCACATATATACAAGTGTTTTCAAATCCAAACATAAAATATTTATTCAAACACATAATAAAAAATTGTACATAGAAAACATTTACGCAATAGATTTACTTGTTTATTCAGCGAGATACATTATAGATCCTTCTACATCTCGATGTCATATGAACAAACAAGAAGTATTGACCATTGGTCACTATTCATCATATAAATACGACCGTTTTGGATAAATTTCTATCGTCTTGGCCATTTAATTTACTCAACAATGCACAAAATTCTTATACTATCGGCTGTAATTTGTATAGCTTATCTTCCGAGCATTTTATCTATCCCTACCACGGGTACTTGTTATGGATGCTCGTTTGTCAACAATTTGGGGTTGGATAAGAGGACGAAGGACAGATTCCGCATTATTTTGAGGGATAAATCTCTTACTAAGAGGGAGATGGATGATCAAATTGAAGATCTTATTAAAACCCAATCTCCAAGAATTAAGGTAGGAATGAAAATTTTATAATATTTAAAAAATGAGCAGATTATTCTGTGAAAAATCTTAGAAATTGTTCATTTAAGGAAAAATTTCGAACGATGAAAGATAATTATGAACAAAAAGAAGCCGAACTTCGGCGCAAAATCCAACTAGCGGCGGAAAAGTTAAGCCCTGAAGCGCGGGCTGCAGTTCAACGAATGCAGGTATTACACGAAATTTGATTTTCATCTAATTTTTTCATTAGGCTGTTTCATCAAACAAAGACCTAACTGTAGATGAATCCAATGAAAAAATCAAAGAAATCCGAAGAGCACTCTCACCAAAAATTCGAAAAGAATTAGCAGATGGATTTAAAGGAATAGCACCAGCACCAAGAGGTGGGAATGTTGGTGGACGTGGCAGAGGAAATGGCAATAGTGGTCGTGGGGAACAAACAAGGGGAGCTGGGACTGGTGAAGGTTGTAAAAAGTGCGGAACTGGTGGAAAATTCCAATTTAATGATGATATTGATCAAATTGATTCGGGTGAAAATCTCTAAATGCCTTAACCTTTTTGTTTTTAATTCTTCTTTCTTTTGTAAATAAATACTTTTTATTTAGTATCTAGTGGGCGCTAACGGCAGTCATTGAAATTTTCTAAGTCGACTCTAGTCAGGGGGTTGTTATATCGAGAGTTGACTGTACAAGTATTTTCAAGTTCAAGCATAAAATATTTATTCAAACGTGTAATAAAAATTGTATATAGAAACCATGCGCAATAGATTTCTTGTTTATTCAGTGAAATACATTATAGTTCCTTTTACATCTCGATGTCATATGAATATATATGAATANATAGAAACCATGTGCAATAGATTTCTTGTTTATTCAGTGAAATACATTATAGTTCCTTTTACATCTCGATGTCATATGAATATATATGAATAAACAAGAAGTATTGACCATTGGTCAATACTATTTATCATATAAATACGACCATTTTGAATAAATTTCTATCGTCTTGACCATTTAAACTCTTATTTTACTCAAAAATGCACAAAATTCTTATACTATCGGCTGCAATTTGTATAGCTTATCTTCCGAGCATTTTATCTATCCCTAACACAGGTAATTGTTATGGATGCTCGTTTATCAACAATCTCGAGTTGGACAAGAAGGCGAAGAACAAACTCAGCATTATTTTGAGAAATAAATCTCTTACTAAGAGGGAGATGGATGATCAAATTGAAGATATTATTAGAATCCAATCTCCAAGTACTAAGGTAGGAATGGAAATTTTGTAAGATTTAAAAAATGGCCTGATTATTCTGTAAGAAGTCTTAAAAATTGTTCATTTAAGGAAAAATTTCGAAAGATGAAAGATCAGGATGAACAAAAAGAAATTGAGCTTCGGCGCAAAATCCAACTAGTGGCGGAAAAGTTAAGCCCTGAAGCAAGGGCTGCTCTTCAACAAATTCAGGTATTACACAAAATTTGATTTTTATCTGATTTTTTCATTAGGCTGTTTCATCAAACAAAGACCTAACTGTAGCTGAATCCGTAACAAAATTCCAAGAAATCCGAAAAGCACTACCACAAGAAATTCGAACAGAATTAGCAGGTGGATTGAAAGGGATATCGTCAACGCGAAGAGTTGCGAATCTTGGTGGACATGGCAGAGGAAATGACAATAGTGGTCGTGGGAAACAAATCATAGGAAATTGGAGTCCGCACGCACGAATTATACATTTAATATAAGAAGATTTATAAAAAATAAATAATACAAAAATAAATATTCTGATATACAGGGTGTCTCAGCTAAGTGTTAACACCACTTATTTGTCATTCACCTTATCTCCATTATCTCCTGAACTCCATCGAATTTTTTGATTCGGCCTTTTGTTCTGACATGTAACAGTTTGAAGTAAAATTTTTTGCTGTTTACAAAATTATCATGCAGGGGTAACAATAATTGAAGGTTGGTTAACATTTTTAGCAATATTTCCATCATGTACTAAAAAATATTATATAAAACAAAATTCTAAAAATAGTAAAAACCATCTCGAAATGAGCGAACGCTAGTAGCCGATCGTATGCGCCTTAATCCGATTGCACCAACTGGTACGATTGAAGCATTTTGGAACTTTAGTATCCGTAACATTTCTTTCCTCACATTTTTGCTCATCAGTATTAGGAATAATGATGGAGTTAGGCACATGACATCTTTTGCAAAACGATAAGCTTCATGTAATTTGTCGGCATGGGGATTTGGATTGAATGTGTTTATGTAAAATATGACCTAAAATTTGCCATCCAACTCTAACTTCTATATACATACATGAAAAAAGTGCCTTTTTTTCATTTTTGGGTGAAAATATGATCATTTTTGGTTAAACAATCTTCACCTCCCCTCCCCCGCGCTAGACCTCCTCCACTTTCAGGGGACATCGTGCGTGGGGTGTATCGCTTTTTTAAGGAAAGGTGTTGTTCAATATGTAATTCGTATTACTTGAATAATCCCTATGACCATTTGATTGGTAAACATAAATAATGTCAAAATGAATAATTTCAATTCAGAGCTTATTATTGGATGAGGATGTATTGTATGTATTTTGTTAGATATCTTTTTCCTTTTAATTACCAAATATATTATGGCGATTGCGTTCAATATTAGACTAATAAATGCCGATACAAAACATACTATAAGGTTACCAAGGCTTAAGGTTACCTTAAAGATTATAATTCTTAAATGACGGTTGTTACAGGATGTTCCAAAAAAACCGCCATCTGGTAATTTTTTGGTGAAAATTAAAAAAAAATTTTTTTCCAAAATGACTCATTGGGATATTTTTATGCGAGAAATCGATTGCACACATCGAAAAATCTTGAAAACGTTTCCCGGAGCATGAAATATAAGATTTTCATATTTTTTTCAGTTATTTTCGGTAGGAATTTCTACTTGAAAATACGAAAATTGGATATTTCATGGTCTGGGAGGCATTTTCAAGGGTTTTCGATGCGCACAATCGATTTTTCGCATAAAAATACTCTTAATGAGTCATTCTGGAAGAAAAAATTGTTTGAAAAATTTTCACTAAAAAATGACCAAATGGCGGTTTTTTTGGAACACCCTATATATGTTTGTCTGTTTGGCAAATCTGAGCACTTAGGGGTCATTCAGATATTACTTAATCATGTTGGGTGGGGGGGGGGTCGGCCTTTCTCATAAAAAATGATTACTTTAGTGCATGTTTGATGATTAAGTTGGAGGGGGAGGGTAAGGGTGCGAGCTAGCAGTCGTGAAACGACATTTCACGACGATTTCCGGACGCTAGCCGTCCAGAAATAGTGATTTTCACTATTTCCAAACGATTTCCGGACGGCTAGTGTTCAGAAATTCGCATTTCCAGACGACTAGCGTCCGGAAATCGTCGTGAAATGCGTTTCACGACTGCTAGCGCGCACTCTTATAAGTTTATCACTTTAAACGACTAAAANGCTAGTGTTCAGAAATTCGCATTTCCAGACGACTAGCGTCCGGAAATCGTCGTGAAATGCGTTTCACGACTGCTAGCGCGCACCCTAAGCCACCAAAAAGTTGATTACATAATATCTGGATGACCCCTTACCCCATAGTTAAATTCATCGTTTTTAAGAATAATGTAGTAAACTTCATTATTTCCTTTAAAATTTATAATTTTACACTTAACAACATTATTAAACCACAATTGCCATGTAAAAATTATCGGTATAACAAAAACCGCGAGTAAACGTACAATCTTGCGCCATAACTAAAAACGTTATTCATGCTTGTGCGCATTTTTTGGTGAAAATTTTCCAAAAAATTTTTTCTTCCAAAATGACTCATTAGGGGTATTTTTATGCGAGAAATTGATTGCGCGCATCGAAGTGCCTTGAAAACGCCTCCCAGGTCATGAAATATCCAGTTTTTGTATTTTCAAGTAGGAATTCCTACCGAAATAACTGAAAAATATGAAAATCTTATATTTCATGCTCCGGGAGGCGTTTTCAAGATTTTTCGATGCGTGCAATCGATTTCTCGCATAAAAATACCCCTAATGAATCATTTTGGAAAAATTTGTTTGAAAAATTTTTTGCTAAAAAAGTATAAAATTTTTTGTGAGCGGCTACCCAAGCATGACTCCTCGCGCACGAGATTAATCACGCTTGACTTCTTGAATACCTAATCATGAGTATATTCTTGAAAACCTAATCATGAGGTATATTTCGTATTCAAGCATACCTGTGTATCATGCATATAAA
This sequence comes from Acrobeloides nanus, assembly GCA_900406225.1. Taxonomy (NCBI): domain Eukaryota; kingdom Metazoa; phylum Nematoda; class Chromadorea; order Rhabditida; family Cephalobidae; genus Acrobeloides; species Acrobeloides nanus. The sequence goes on along the minus strand of OZJO01000616.1, from coordinate 8,581 downwards.
CTAAAGTAATTAACCGATTCAATGCTAGACATACGGTGATGATCATAACCGCGTGCATAAAATAATGCATAGAAAAGTAGATTAACGTATTGATAAAACTTTTCTCTGGTATCCACTCATATAAAAAGCTTGCAATTAATGTTGCATTGGCTAAGCGATCTGCGAGTTGGGAAAATATCCACCAGAAGGTTTCCTTAAAAATTTATAAAAAATGAATGACATAGAGACAAATTTTGAATATAGGGGAGAAACGATTAGAAAATGGATGCACAAAAAAATCGCATTGATGGGGACAAAAATAGTATTTTTTAAGGACGATTTTTGTATTTTTTAATTGAAAAATGATCATTTTTTTCAAAAATTTTCGGCATTGGAAAACACCTTCAAGAGAAAAATATCAAATTTTCCATACATGTGGAGCCGACCCATCCCCTTGGCTATTCCACTACCTAAGGTCCAAACTCCCCCTCCCTTCCAGTTAGTTTCCCTTTTTCTGAACATACTAATATAGTTGTTATAATAAACAATGCATAAAATGGACTAGAAAACTCTTGTCGTTTTCTATTAACTAATAGCATAATAACTAACAACATATTTAAACATATCAATGGCAATCCATAACACATAGACATAATAGCAACTCCATTTTTCCAGCCTACATTGATTTTTTCTTCTATGGCAAAACCTTGCATAGCTTGACAAAAATTTGATGCAACCTTATCAACCATTTTATACGTAAAAAGGAAAGTTTTAGCCAAGTAAGTCGAGAAATTTGACCGGAATGACAATAGAACAAAGTTCGTCGAGCTTCGCGCGATGGTAAATTAATTTTTCCAGGTGTTTTAATGTTTTTGCGCAATTGACATACTTGTTAGACGTTATGTGAATATACCCGGTATAAGATGATTGTCGCAAAACATTTATTATTTCTTTTTTTAATTGTGTGCTAAGTGAATTTCTGAGAAAGTGGTCTAAAAAATTTTTCAATTATTGGAATCATGAAGAACATGGCTCTTATAAAATGCATAAAAACTGCACATACATTACATATAGACGTATCCAAAAGACTAAAAATAAAAAACAAGTGGCTAATGTCATATAATAATAGGTTGTTCAATAAGTTCTTGCACTGCTTTTTGATCATAAACCGGTCTCTTGACACAGTTTCAAAATCGATAAAGTATTTTTAACTAAAGTCCATTTCAATCCCAAAACACAAAAAACTTTCTTAAAGTTAGTAAGGAGCGATTCCGTCCGATCTGGCAAGTTAAGTACTTGGGCTCGATTCGATGCCCGGAGGATAAAATGTCAACAAAATAATTTTTTATCAGACCCGCTAAATTCGCATGGACAAACTCTCACGAGCAAACTTGTACAATGAAAGGGTGTCTAGAACATACATGGGCAAGGGGGTAGGTCGAAGACCCAAATGCGATACGTTTGTCGACCAAAAAAAACGTCGCATTTCATACATAAAAAAATTGTATCGCATACAATTTTTCCCTCGCCCATCATACCCAACTGCGACATGTTTTTCTAAATTTGACCCTCTTGCGGCGATATGGGGGTGGGTCAACCCACCCCTTGCCCACGTATGGTCTAGAAGAGGTTATGCGTGATCGAGGATGACCAGCTTTTTATACATACAACCAAACCTCGATTTAGTGACACCTCGATTGAATGAAAACAATTTTAAAAATTGATTTTAAAAAAAATTTAGAAAAAAATTTTTTTATGTAATTTTTAGTGTTTTTTGTCCGTGCGAGTTCGACGTGGCGCGAGTTTGTCTGTGCGAGTTTGCTTGCGCGAGTTGTTCTTGTACGAGTTTGTCGTACGAGTTTTCCGTGCGAGTTGTCCGGGTGCCACTTGTTTTTTATTTTTTAGTTGTTTAGTTACGTCTATATGTAATGTACGCGCAGTTTTTATGCATTTTATAAGAGTGATTTGAGATTGAAATGGGCTTTCATAATTTGTAATTTCTGCTCAATCGTTTCAACAACTTTATTGAACCAAAGAAATGCTTAATTTTCCATGAATTTTATTATAATTTCAACACAAATAACTACATTTTTTTCACGACTAGATTTTTTAATGCTCTAATGCTTCAACATGATTTGATATTCGACGAACTTGATAGATATTACTTGTGTCCGCACCTAAAATTTACATTACTAAATAACAAATTTGCCAATTAACCTTTAGAACTAGTGACTGTTCTTACTGGTACTGCTTCATTTGTACTCCTTTTAAACCAAAATTTGAATTTCGGCCAGCGAAAAATTTCCTTCCTTACATTCTTGCTCATAATTAATAAAAACACTGATGGTGTTAGGCACATAATATCTTTTGCGAAACGATAAGTTTCATATAACCGATCAGTCTTGAATTCAGGATGGAATGAACTGATAAAAAATACAACCTAAAATATAAAATTTTTATACTTCTTCAACAACTTACTTGTAATGTTCCAATTATAGCCTGATCCAAAAACAAGATTAATGAAAAAGTAAATAATTTAAATTCCGTGCTCTTGGTTGAAGTTTGGCGACTTGTTGAAAAGACCTTATTTAAAGTTTTCTTATGCTGAATTGCTATGTATGCCAAAGTAATGGAATTTAATATAAAGCTGATAAAAGCAGATAAAAAAGCGAGGATGAAAGCGGCCAAGCTTAAAGTAATCTAAAATCATTTTCATATTCTCGAGGTGTTGAGAACAAAAACAGTAGCGTAGCAAGACCCCTGTAGGATGTGGTTCGAAAAAATTTTGGGAATTTTTTTAGTCGGGTGAGGGTTTACCGGATCTGCTTGATTTGAACATACCCCATAATTAAACTCAGCATTATCTTGGAGAATAATAAAATATTCCTCATCGTTTTGCGTTGAAATTTTGCATTTTATAACATTAAACCAAACTTGCCAAGAAAAGGCTAATGGTACGACAAAAACAGCTAGTAAACCGACTGGTAGTATTTTGTTCCATATCTAAAGAAAAAATTGATTGCCGGATCTTTCCAATATTTTATCCCAAATTCATTTTTACCATATTTTTTCGCAATTCAAAAAACCCATTGTTAACTTCTCGCTGTTTTATTGTTGATTTACAAATTTGAAAAAATTCATTTTTTTGGGTAAAAATATAACGTGCAATTGAAAATCAGTACTTGTTCATTACTAGGTGCAAAAATAATTGTAACTAAGCGATTTAAAGTTAACAAAACAGTAATGATCATTTCAGCAAACATTAAATAATTCATTGAAAAGAAGATAAGTGTATTGATAAAACTTTGTTCTGGTATCCCATTATATAGCAGGCTACCGATGATAGTAGAGTTAGCAAAACGGTCAGCGAGCTGTGAAAATATCCACCATAGCGATTCCTAAAATTTTTCTACAGGGTGTATTAAAAAAATTTGGGCAATTTTTTCATGTTTTTTCGACCCAAAAAATTTTTTTAAAACGACCTATTAGGAGTAATTTTATGTGGGGAATCGATTGCGCGCATTCCCGAAGCTTGAAAACACTTCCCTGATTCTGAATCAAAGAAAAATTGATGTATTATAGCAAAAATTGGTCGTCGTTTCAATACACACTCCGATTCAATGAATCAGGGAAGCGTTTTCAAGCTTTGGGAATGAATTGGCTCACCTTTTCGAAAAGTTACAAAATTGGAAAAAACCTAGTTTCCTAGGGGGGAGTGGGGTAAAATCAACTTTTCTAGGATTGAAGATGGGATTGCCTGTTTCGATTACCAAAATGGTCGCAATAATAAACAATGTATAAAACTGGCTAGAAAATTCTTCTCTTTTTCGGTTCAAAAATAACATGCTGGCAACTCGGATATTCAAAGCTAAAGTTGGTACACCATAAGCTAAAGATAAAAAAGCCGCATTGTTTTTCCAATGTATATCGAGATCTTGATTTTGAACAGCTTTTTGAAGGCCTTGACAAAAGCTTGACATAATTAGATGATGACAATTTTATTTAAAAACTTATATATAACGTTTATGAAGTCGAGAAAACGCTTGAATGAGAAATTCTCATACATTTTTATATCAATTTAAATGATACGCAGAAATCATATGGAAAAAATTTCACGTTTCATTTGTTGTAAATGTATATTATATATACATAATATACATTCATATAATATACGTCAAGGCTCAATTTTCATGCAAGCTCGTGGGATTTTTTGTATATCAAGTTAAAAATAAAATAAAATCTATGAGTTATGATCCAGGAAAAGAAATTACAACCTGATTCATAGTCATTTCCGGGGAGCTCGTGATATTAAAATCTCAACCCGATTTGAATCAAACGATGTATAGAAAAAAGTCCTTGCATCTGGATAAATTTTTATTTTCCAAGATCACGAAAAAATTTCTTCTAACCATTCATCTTCTTTTCAAATTTGAGATGATGAAATTAAGTATCGTATTAATACATAAAACTTAGCTGTTAGAAAACTGTTTAAAAGTTTAAATAAAGTTTTTTATTTGGATATTTCAACATATTGGGTTGTTCAATCAGTATAAAAAGCTCTCATTTCATCATTTTTCATCTGTTTTCGATGAAATTTTTTGAGTATTGGATAAGAGTGTATGAATACAATCCAATCGGTCTTTTTGAGAATAGAACATGTTTTCGTGTCAATATACAGACTTTTTCAAAGAACGGGGTTTTTTAATGTTTCAAATTAATTTTAAAATGTTGATATTTGGTTATAGAAGTCAATTTTTGACGAAATTTTCGACTGTACTAAGGTTTTTTTAGTCGGGGAATCGATTGCGCGCATTACCAAGGCATGAAAACGATTGCCTGATCCTGATTTAGGGAATACAACGTTTTTGAGCCATTTTCGGGGTATGTCTATCGTCAAGGGGGGGGGGTCAAAAACTCGAATTTTCAAATAGTTCTCTCAATTGGCTGAAATTTGGTGTCAGGAGGTTTTTTGACACGGGGAACACGAATCTGAAGGAATTTTTTGATTTTGACCATTGGAAAATACCCCACGATGGACATAAAATGGCTTAAAAACGCTGTTCCCTAAATCAGGATCAGGCAATCGTTTTCATGCCTTGGTAATGCGCGCAATCGATTCCCCGACTAGAAAAACCTTAATATAGTCAAAAATTTCGTCAAACATTGACTATAACCAAATATCAATACTTTAAAATTAATTTACAACATTGAAAATCCTCATTTTTTGAAAACGTCTGTATATTGACACGAAAACATGCCCTATTCTCAAAAAGACCGATTGGATTGTATTCAGCATACACCTTATCCAATACTGAAAAAAATTTCATCGAAAACGAATGAAAAATGATGAAATTAGAGCATTTTTTGAGTCGCAAATACTTATTGAACAACCCAATAAAAATTTATTTAATTAGATTAATTGAAATCTTGAAAAACTATGGCACAATTGGATCGAGATCTCAACACGGAACTATGCTGCATACTTATGCAAAATTCTGATGAAAAACCAGTTTTAAATATTAATCCTCCAGCGAAAAGGCTTCGAGAACGTCCTCGAAAAACCCAAGCGACTCCGAAGAAAGCAAAACGTTTTGAAATTGCTGTAAGTTTTGGTACTACTTCGGATTAGCTGTTCCAAGTGACAGGGTACTGGAACCGGAAAAAGGTTTTTTAATTTTTTTTCAAAAAGACCCTATAGGGGTATTTTTATGCGGAGAACCGATTGCGTTCCCGAAGCTTGAAAATGCTTCCTTACCATGAACTAGGAAAATTTATGCTTGAAAACAAGTTTTTTAAATCTTCAAACGTTTAAGGAGATTTTTTCATAAATTTCCCTAGTTCATGATGAAGGAAGCATTTTCAAGCTTTGGGAATGCGCGCAATCGACTTCCCGCATACAAATACCCCTATAGGGTCTTTTTGAAAAAAATTTAAAAAATTTTTCCGGTTCCAGTATCCCTGTCACTTGGGACAGCTAATTCAAAGCAGTACCTAAGTTTTTTCTTAAAAATCAGAGTTGAATTCAAAAATTTAAATTTGCAGAAAAACATGGTGCCATATAATTTTCATATTATATAAGAACTTTTAAATCATGCAATTCTATAAATTATTTAGCTTGTTTCCAAAGAATATCTTTGGGCAACAATTGGAATTTATCGCTATGCTAATGTCTTGCTTTTTCGAGGTACTAAAGAAGACTATATACTGTCGCTATATAAGGATTCGGTAATAAAATTATCATTCATTATAATTAGCCATGTTTTTAGTCGAATAAAGCGACTCAACTCGAAAATAAAGCGATTGGAAAAATGTCTATTAGCTTATTCACATATCTATCCAAGAAAATCTTAAAGAACATGGTTCTCGATATTTTTGAAGGAGAATCAGATAAGGAGAGTCTTTTATGGGTAAGATTTGATACATTTTATGATTTTTATTACAATTTCCATATGATACAGGGTGATCCAGATGAATATACAATGAAATAAAATTTGATATCTTGGGATAGGAAAAATATTTTCATATGCGGTTTTTTGCAAATTGCTAATTACGTGACCGACTTTATCTTAAAAATAGTTTCATGATCTTTGAATAAGTCTGTGTATTGAAGCAAAAACCTGAATTTTTTTCTTAAGGAATTTTTGAAAAATACATCGCCATCTTGTAGAGCACACATGCACAAGCTTACGTTTACGTAAGACATGTAGTAGTATCCGGCAAAAAAATTGACAAATATGTAGTATTGGGCAAAAAATTGAAAAATATGTAGTATTTGGCCGGCGGGCAATACTACGAATTTTACGTTATGTTGACCAAAAAAAAGTCGCCAAATCGAAAAAATATGTAGTATTGAAAATTTTGACGTAAGACCTTGTGCATGTGTGTTGTAGAGCGCATCGAAAGACGATAGCCCCCCAAAAATCTCAGAAATCTGAGAATATGTTTTTGAGAAGAGCGCATCGAAAGACGATAGTCCCCCTTCAAAATCTCGGAAATTTGAAATTCATTTTCTCAAAAACATATTTTCAGATTTCTGAGATTTTCGGAGGATTACCGTTTTTCGATGCACTCTACAAAATAGCATTGTTATTTTTCAACAAATTCTTAAGGAAAAAGTTCAAATTTTCGCTTCAATACACAAATTTATTTAAAGATCATAAAAATATTTTTAAGATAAAGTCAGTCAAGTGATTAACAACTTGCAAAAAACCGCATATGAAAATCTTTTTCGTATGTCTAGGTATCGAATTTTATTTCATTGTATATTCATCTGGATCACCCTGTATTTTTTGGTTAAAAAAGTAGTTAATTTTATTTTTTTCTGTCTAATTCACCAGTAATCACAGTTGTCGAAAGTGTTATGTCTTTAGTTTCTTTCAAAAGTCACAATAAATGCTAGAAAAGTGGTAAGTTGTCCACTATCAAAAGAAATTTTCTGCAAGAACCTAATCGCAGAAGAATTCGATTTTAATGTCAACGCGTTGGATTCATATTTTGGCTCAGCTTCGAATTCCATTTTTGAGGAAAACTCGGATGAATCTGATCAAGAAAATGAAAAAAGTTCAAAGATCAATACCTTAAAAAAGTATGAATCAATATGAAAAAATACCATTCGATACAAAATTAAATTTAGATATCCATATTTAAAATCACTCGTTATTCAATGTCGAAAAGTTAACTATCAAAACATTGCCGACGTTTATCAACTAGAAGAAGATCCAGCCAGCACTTTTCAATTTATCTCAAAAGATTTTCTTGATCGTTTTCCAAAAATGGCAAATTTAAAGATTCATATTGCAAATCAAACGCCAACAACGGTAAAAAATTCTTTATCAGCTTTAAAACTTGAAAATTTAGTATGACGATGAACGAGGTCAAGTAACTTTAATGTACGAAGTTATGCGGATCACTAAAAACGCTGAAGAGATCCTTCGGCGAGTCGAAAAGAATAAGCCTGAGATGACAGTTTCATTCGAGATCTATGGCAGAACCCCGCCTACTGATGGTTATGAGATGGTAAGCGTTTTTTAAATATGACCTAAAAATTTAAATAACGAATTTGATGAGGTCCATTTTTTGGTATTTCCAAGTATGTGAAAGAAATCAAAATATTGAATACTTTATATCTTTGATCAAAATTTCCTAAATTTCAAATTCTATACGTAAAAATGGTTCATGATAAATTCGATAAGCGCTTTTAGAAACGAAAATTTGATAGATTTTGAAATTTGCATATTTCGAATCTAGTATCGGTAGCCGAGTACTCAGGGAGTTGTGACTCCGAACAGCAATCCCGAGCGACGCTCCCCGTTAAAAATGTATTAGTTATTACTAATACTTTTTTTAAATAATCCCTGTTATAGCTAACCTTTTTTTGAAAAAATTTTTCTCCGACTTCGATGATTTTGGTGTCAATCGTCTTCTCTCACCGTCCTCTACAACTTTTGCAATAGTACTCCGGGTTTCGTTCCCGAGATCGTAATCAAGACACACATTAAATGGTTTATGATAATCCCTTTTAATGTAGTAGGGGGTCATCCAGATATTACGTAATCAAGTAGGAGCGGGAAGATCGGAAGAGCGTCGTGTAGGGAAAGAGTGT
>OZJO01000614.1:10484-25604 GCA_900406225.1 Acrobeloides nanus | reverse complement strand
CTCAGGTAACAAAGAAAAGATGCATTACTTTCTAAACGACAATTTTTCTCTATTTTAGTTTTGCTTTTTGGTGGAATTCTGATGTATACTCTTTGGTCTGGTGGTGAAGTTTCCGATATGGTATATCTTTCGAAATTGCCGTTGTCGTAAATTTCGCATTTGAAAAGAAGTTTCCTTGATGTCCGGAAGATTGATATAAGTTTGGTTATTTGAGAAATTGCACGATAACAGTTTTCTTACATCATAAAGAAGTTGTTCGCTATCGTTTTTGTATTGAAGCACATGCAAACCGGCATCCAACCATTGTTGTAAATTAGTTTTGTTCCATTTTTTAGCTGTCTAAACAAACATTATTACAGAGATGTCTAGATATTTTTAGTCCCTGTATAGTGTATATAAATAAAATTCATTATCATTGGTGCAGTGGCAAGCACCTCATTTTACACCCAAATGCTCGCGGGTTCGGCACTATAACTTTTGTCACGAGTTTTGTTACACTAACTTTTGTCACGTAACTTTTAGCACTCTAACTTTTGTCACGGATATAAATACGAACTATTTTCGATCACCGATGCAATTGTTTTTCTATCGTCGATGCTCTATTAACAGCTATTTTTCGTGACAAAAGTTAGCGTAACAAATTCAATTCGTGAGGTTACAGTGCCGCGGGTTCGATTCTCTATGGGCAAAGATTTTTATGGCTGATTAAAAAAACGTTAAAGAGAGCGTAAGATTTATAGCGTATTCTCGAAAAAATTACGCTCCCTATAAGTGTTCAATCCCGTCACTGTGGGTGGTGATCTTTTTTCTCTTGTAAGAAAATTCGATAGTAAATCAAATTATTAAACTTTACATCTTCTTTCATTAGAATTACAATAAATTTATTTCTTCCTGTTGGACCATGGAAATAATGTTTGATCAAATTTATCTCATTTGTGCCATTGTATGTTCTCTTTGGGAGAAAAGTGAGATCGATTGTATTATTTGGCGGTGCTGTTATTGAAGGGGAACCCATAAAAACAATATTATTTTGAGGCAAGCTACCATCGTAGCAATAAAAAAATTCATTACCAGGGCAACAATTAACATTATTTAAAAATATGCCAAGTAGAATGCTAAAAAAAATAAAATTAAAAAAAATGGAAATTATTGGTAAACTTTTTTAGTTAAATAATAAAGGGGCTCTAGGAACTTTCACAACGGGTTCAAAACAACATGCAGAACTTCCACAACGAAATTTCCACAACGAAAAAAAGCGAAACTTCCACAAAGATTTTCACGAAAAAATCGACCGTTGTGGAAGTTCCGTTGCGGAAGTTTCTAGAGCCAATAAAGAAAAAATTTAATATTTCCCTTAAAAAATGCATTTTTCTTAAGAAATTTTTCAGGTTTGGGGGGAGCTTCCCCCCTTCTTTGCGCCACTGATCCTCATTGAGATTTCAACAAAATTTTCTTTAGCAAGTTTTTTTAGTTGTCGGCATCTTATCGGTGTAGACAACCTCCTCATCTGAATCTCTCCCCCCTTGCTTATTTATGACATTTTTACAAAAAAATAATCTAACTTGTAAAGATCATTAAATTTCCCAGGTTCTTGTCGTTTCTTTAGTATATCGCCATCTTTGAAATATTCGTGCAATGTTCTACTATCTCTGTTAATAGGCCATTTTATTCCAAAATTCCCACCATCAACACCGTAATTTATATTGACCTGTGAATCGTTAGCCAAAAATTGTGGATCATACAGCTTTGATATATAATAATCGACGAATTCATTTTGCAGTTTAAATTCATTGAGAGATAGGTCAGTTGTTATATCTAATGCAAGGTCAATGTAAGCAAAGCATGTGCAATCTAAATATTAAAAATCCGTTTCTATTTCTAGAGTAAACTGACTGAAACGAGAATGCCGAAAGGACTGGACTACTGGACTAACCGAACCGACCTAACGGACTAAACCCACCGGAACAACCAAACCGAGCGAATCGACCGAACGAACTGAACAGACCGGACTAACCGAAACGAACTAACTGGCTAGACCAACCGAACCGAGCGAGTCCGACTTTCAGTCCAACCAAAACGGACTGAACTGACCGGATCAACCGAACCGATTGAACCGAACGAATCGACCGAACCGACCGGACCCACAGAATGACCGAATCAATCGAACTGAGCGAACAGATAGAACCGACCGACCGATCGACCGACTTTTCTGAGTTTTTAAAAAATATTATGTTGTTCGTTTTACTTGAACAATTAGGATCTGTTAATGGGTTATATGGCTCTTGCAACTGTGTTGTTTCTTGCGACTGTGTTGTTCCTTGCGACAGTGTTGAAATTAAAATAATGGTTACAATGCCCAATAACAATGCCAATACAAACAGTATTCCAACAATTATTAAATAGTTTTTTCTACTAGATTTACCCTTGAAAAAAATCATAAAAAATTAACAATTTAAAAAATACCTTCAATAAACCTGAAACACTAAATTTTGATTTTGTAGTGTTATAATCCGTCCAGGATCTTGAAGAGTTGGTAGTAGGAGGCTCTTTTTTGTTATCCCTACTAGACATTTTAGCTGACAAAAAATCCTATGTAACAAATATTTAAGTGTAGGTAAATTTCGTGTACATTCGTAAATTAAACGTAATTCAATTGTTACAAGTTGTATGAAGTTTGATTGGTAACACTCATTAAAAGGGATTTTCACAAATTTATCTTCACAATAAAAAATTTTCGCATCTCACATCAATTAAAACTGTGAGCAACAATTATTTAATTGTCAAGTGTTTGTGAATTTTTTCAGTTTTGGAAAATTAAAAATTAAAAATACCAATCAATACCTATGCATCAACCTAATATTGAAAATTTTTCCAAAAATTCTAACAGTCTCCAATTATGATTTTTTATCAAAAATGACCCAAAAAATCGAATTTTTGACTCTGATTTTTGTAGATAAATAAAATGCTCTTTCGGTCATACTCTTTCAGAATCCGAATGAATTTTTGAAAAATTCAACTGTTAAGGGTGTTTTTTTCCTAAAACAAAATATTGTAACGCAAAAATAAAATATTAGGAACAATTATTTTTTGGCGAAAGTGACCTCGTTTGATACACATTTAGCATAGGTCAGTAAGGGGGAGTCTCCCCTTGACCCACTCACTCATGGATCCAAAATTGAGGGGGAGGATCACCTCATGAACCCCGCCGAACATATGAGGTGGTCCATAAAAATTGAGTGTTAGAAGACTACCTCAAGCAAAAAAAAGTTATTTTTTTAATTAAAATCTTAGCCGAATTTAATGAGGTGGTGGGGGACCACCTCATCGGGGGTCCCCTCTTCCCCCCCCCCTACCTTGCCGACCTATGGCATTTAGCCTATCTAATTTTTTAAAAATGCATCGAAAAATCTTTTCGAGTAGCTAGCCAAGATAAGTAAGATATCGATAAAAGTTTGATGTAAAATACTTATTGGACCACCCTGTATTAAATGAAAATGGTGAAAACCATCATGACAGTGGTTCTTCGGGAAGCTTTTGTAGACTCATACAATTAAATTATTTATTTTTAATGATTTATAAATAAATTCTAGTAAAAGCACCCGGTATATGTTCAATATTTACATTATTTTCATCTTCATGACAATTTTGAGATTCACCCACTATCCTACCATTTTCCATATAAACAACATGATCAAAAGGAATTTTTTCTATTACATTTAAATTTTTAGTAGAAAATATGCATGTTCTGTTATAAGCCACATGATTGAATGCTTCGTAGAATTTCTAAATAGGACATCATAAGTTTGAATAAATGACCTTTACAACATACTTTTTCCTCAATTGTTGTTGAAGAAGATGTTTCATTATCCAAAGATTCGATTAATAAAATTTTTGGATTTTTAAATATGGCTCTTGCCAAGGCTATTCTTTGACGATATTCTTTAGACAAATTTTTCCCACAATTCACAATTTTCGTGTTATAGCCCTAGAGATTAAAATATGTTGGGGTTGTTCAATAAGTATTTGCGGTTCAAAAAATTCTCTAATTTCATCATTTTTCATCCGTTTTCGATAAAAATTTTTCAGTCGAATGGAAAAAGCCTCAAGGAATTTGAAAAAAATGCTCGTTGCCTGACAATCAGGAATTCGTGTCGAAACTTAAACTTTTTTAAAATTGAACCAATTTTACGATTTTATCGTTTTTGCCACATTCCGACTCATCTCACCGAGCACTTTCGTTTAAGTACCATAACATAGGAATTAAAATTAAAAACGAGTTTTCGTGTCAATACACAGACCCTGATTGAGGATAGTAAACATATGCGAAAACACGTTATTTTTGGTATACTACCGTTTTTCGATACGGTGAATCGATTCACAAAGGAATCAACCAAAAATTACATGAGAAACATCGTAAAATTGGTTCAATTTTAAAAAAAAAAGTTTTAGTTTCGACACGAACCCCTGATTTCAGGCAACGATAATCTCTTCTTCAGATTCCTCGAGGCCTTTTCTATACAATTAAAAAAATTTCATCGAAAAAGGATGAAAAATGATGAAATTAGAGCATTTGGAACAAGTTCTCCTGGTTGCCGACACTTAACGTTGACTAAACTCGGCAAAAAAATTTTTATTTTCTTCTGGAGATTACCGATTTAGGGGTAAATTTATGCGAAAATCGATTGCGCGCACTCCCGCAACCTGAAAACTGCAGAAAAATGGTGAAAATTTGACAAAAACGACCACGCAGGGATGCATGGAGGATATTTGTTCATTTCTCGAGAAAACCGAATTACATTCCATTTCATCCCTGCGTGGTCGTTTTTCACGAATGTTTATCATTTTTCTGTTGTTTTCAGGCTGCAAGAGTGTGCGCAATCGATTTTTCGCATAAAATTACCCCTAAATGTCCAGTTGAGTTAACGTTAAGTGGCCAGGGGAACTTGCTCCGCGCCGCAAATACTTATTAGACAAAATATATAATTTTTGAATAAATTTTTGGTACTAATTTCCAATAACGACCACAAATGACAGGGGTCTGAATCCGAATTTTTTTTCGAATTTTAACTGGAAAAGCGTCATTTACCCCGTTTTCTATGCGGAGAATCAATTGTGCACATTTCAGTGACATGAAAATGCTTCCTTTATCCAGATTTAGGGTCAGGAAGTTGGTGTATTGAAGCGAAATACACCAACTTCCCGATCCTAAATCCGGGTAAGGGAACCATTTTCATGCCCCGAGAATGCACGCAATCGATTCCCGCATAAAAACGGGGTAAACGACGCTTTTCCGGTTAAAATCCGAAAAAATTTCAGATCCAGACCCCTGTCATAAGTGCTATAGGCCGCCAATTTTTCATGCTCTTTTCATCGCCCTTCTTATAGAGGAGAAAGGTGTAAGCGCGCTTCTAGTGCCTCTTGATGCTCCTTTCACACTACCGTTTAGCCATAGTGACAAGCTGTTTAAGAAACAACTTTTTTACGTTATATTACTTCTTGTCTTGTGATATGTCGTACCAGACCGACTTCATTTAGTTGGTCTGGTCTTCCCATAACCTTCTCAAACTCAGCAAACCTTTTACATGTTGAGATCTTGTACTGGTCTTTGAAGGTCGCTATTGGAAACTAGTATCAAATTTTTTCCTACCTCTGGCAATAGAGCTATTGCAGTGTCTATATTAGCTTCTTTCGCAGCGCTAATAATTTCGTCTAGGTCTTGTTTGTTGTTCCGTTTCTTTATGCCATACGCAATATTATCAGCTATTGTACCTGACAAAATTGTTGGTTCTACTAGGCCAATTTTGGAACGTAGATGATTTTTATGCAAGTTTTGGAGTTCATGATTGTCTATGAACTGAAAAAAGGATTATCTTCTAGTAATTTCGAGAAAAAAAGACATTTTAAAAGAGAGTAACTTTGCAGCAGCATCTCCAAAAAAAAATTGAATTTTTCAAAAATAAAAAAAAAACAAAAATGACTTTTCTAGGAGTAATTTTATGTAGGGAATCGATTGCGCGCATTCTCGAAGCTTGAAAATGTTTCCTTGACCCTGAATCAGGGAATCAGAGTTTAGATTGAAGCGAAAATCGAAAATTTTTAAACTTTCTGCCTGAAAATGACTTTCTGGGGGTAAATTTATGTGGGGAATCGATTGCGCGTATTTCCGAACCTTGAAAACATTTCCCTGATCCTGATTCAGTGAAACGGGGTGTATGTATTGAAGAGATGGCCAATTTTTGCTATAATACATCAATTTTTCTTTGATTCTGGATCAGGGAAGTGTTTTCAAGCTTTTAAAATGCGCGCAATCGATTCCCCGCGTAAATTTACCCCCAGAAAAAGTATTTTCAGGCAAAAAATCTAAAAATGTTCATTTTCGCTTCAATACACGGACTTCAATTCCCTGATTCAGGATCAGAGAAGCGTTTTCTAGCTTCGAAAATGTGCGCAATCGATTCTCCGCATAAAATTAACCCTAATAAGGTCATTTTTGAAAAAAATTTCGAGTAAAAAAACATGAAAAAATCGCCCAAATTCCAGTTTGTTTATACACCCTGTACTTACTATTTTTCCTGAATCTGGCTTTTTAAACCTCTCCAAAAGTGCTATAGGAGTAGAAATAGACGACGTTTCTGGGTTTACAATAACTATTTTAGAATTCGGTTTAACATGCAAATTTAGCTCGTGAACGTCACCACTACTAACATCCTCGATTCTTATATCTCCTGTTGTAATCTAAAAAATCGTTAAAATCAAAATCTTTTTATCTTCTATTCTTTACATGAATATCGTGCTCGTTTAACGAAGATTTTGGTGCTTCCTGTTTCAAAAATGTCATAATTTTTGTAGAAACTCTTCTAGCAATTTCTACCTCTCTTATAAAAGGTGCGAGTAAAGGACAATTGGCAGCGCTTGGTAGTAGAGTTTGTGTGATTCTAAAACTTATCTCGGTGCTATTGTGGATCGGGGGTCACCTCAGGATCAAAAATTGAAAAAAATTTTTCTAAAATTGTTTAAAAATGACATATTTAGGGGTAATTTTAAGCAAAAAATCGATTGCGAGCATTTCCGAAGCGTGAAAACCTTTTTTGCTTCTTAAACATTGAAAAATACGTATTTTTACCCATATTTTCACATTTATTGACTTTAAACTTATTTTTTCGAATTTTTTTGTTGATTTTTAAGGGTCAAACAAAGGTATTCACACGTCGGGAATGTGCGCAATCGATTTTTCGCATAAAATTACCCCTAAATATGTCATTTAAAAAACTTTTAGAAAATTTTTTTTGATTTTTGACCCTGGGGTGACTCCCTCCTGATCCACAATAGTCCCCATCTCTTTACGGAATAAAAAAAATCTTTTTACTTTTGTACCAGAAGTGGTTCTACGGTTAATCCGATCTTTATAGTACAAAATCCAATGAGGTAGCATACGGAAACAGTAATTTGTTGGAGTCCATTTGTCGAAGCAAAATTTATAGCCTAAAGATGGGGGTCTCGCTTTTTGAAGCAAATTTACTTGGAATTTTATCGACTTTAGGTCATGTTGCATTTGTTGTTTATAGGCGTCTTGATAAATTTTCAAGATTTCTTGTTGGCAATTGAGCTCTTTTATGATTTTTATGTTTTTAGAGACATCAGTGAGTATCTAAAAAGCGCATTTTATTATCTAGCTTTTTTTATACTTCCGTCGCGTCACGACACGTCGCAGAGCAATTACGTTTATAGTGCGAACAATTTTTCCAATGTCGTTTATAGTTGCTTCGCGCGACAGCCTGCGACGTCGCAAGTGCTGACCACACGACGTCGTGAACGTCGAGCGACACAACACAAGACCGAGTGGTAAAAAATTTGCTCCAAGCGGGATTCGAACCACGATCTTGTGACAACTAAGCCGCTGCTTTGTCGCTGCACCACCGAGACTTGTTGATAGAGTCTTTTCAAACCAAGTACTATCGCGCGACAGACTATAAACGCCAAATCGCGACGCGTCGCGTGACACAAAAATGCACTGTCGCGATGCGACGGAAGTATAAATGGTGCCTTACAGATACAGTCAACTCTCGATAACCCGACACCCCAATGAAGTAGCTGGGTTGTCGGATTCGAAATTGATACTTATCCATGAAAAAATTCGGTTTTAGGGTGCCACAGTAACGTAGCCAGATAGATCGATGGAGGGGACTCCCTTGAGAAAAATCGAGTCGGTTGGTCAGTCTTCAGAAAAATCAACAAAAGCCTCATTTTGATTGATAAATTTTTCCTACATCGATTGTCCTGATCACTTTTGACTGTTTTGGGGAGTCGGGTTATCGGGTGGCGGACTTTTGCACCCTTATGCACACCTGACATTGCACTTTCATATTTGCGCCCCGATATATGCGCCCTGACATTTGCATCCCCGATATTTGCGCTCTATAATTGCGCAACAACATTTGTGGCACAAATATCGTGACACGTATGTCTGGCGCTCAAAAGTCGGATGCGCAAATGTCGTTGCACATATATGAGGGCGCAAAAGTCTCCCACCCAAATTATCGAGAGTTAACTGTAGACCAAAACTTTGATAGCGTAAAAAACAGAGGTACAGGAAGGAAGGATAGATTAGGTAAAGCCAGAAAAGTTTTTTATTAGCGTTGCTATAGAAACAACAAATCTATAGTTTTATACCTTTTCTGTTACATTTCTTTCAGCCGCGATCTGTTGATATTTTTGCATTTTTCTAGTCGCTATGAACTGCAACAAAGGCTGTATGAAAAAGCAGAATGATGCTAGGAATCCAAAAACAACATCTTTTTGCACTGACGTTGCATAAGAAATACCCAGCTGACATAGTCCTGCGAAACAATGAGCCATACGAATATCTACTCCCTAAAATGCAATTTTGTTATTAGCTAATTTCACAAAAAATAAAAAGAAATTACAGCCGAAAATGCTGAAGTTTCTTTATCTATCATGTTTTTAGCATTATGGCTAATATTTTTTGCATGGTAGAGATCATCTTCGTTTAACAAATCTCCGAAAATTGTTAACCGCAATTTGGACTTTAAATTTTCACCGATTTTTCCAAAGACATTAATCTAAATTTTTTTAATTTTTCGAAATTTTGGTGATTTTTACATAGAGAAATAAAGCGATTGCCGCAGCTCCACCAGCGATTAGATAATATTTGGTTATAATTATGGCATATGGGATGTAATCTTTAGTTGTATCTAAACAATTGGGAAAATAACCATAAAATTTGGTGTGTTTGAGATTTTGGAGCAATATGAGTTGGGGGGGGGGCCAAGACATGGGGTCGAAAAAAATTTTTTTGAAATTTTTTATTTTTTTCTAAAAATACATGTACTCCCTAAATCGGGTGCGGGGAGCACAAATACGGGGTCCTTTCGACGAGTTGGAGCTTCTTTCGACCCTAAAAATGCACTTTTTTTATTATTATATCCATATAAGGGGCAAAAAAGTGCATTTTTAGGGTCGAAAGAAGCTCCAAATCGTCGAAAGAACCCAGTATTTGTGCTCCCCGCACCCGATTTAGGGGGTACATGTATTTTTTAGAAAAAAATATAAAATTTCAAAACAATTTTTTTCGACCCCATGTCTTGGCCCCCCCCCCAACTCATATTGCTCCGAGATTTTTGACACTCGAACCACCGAACTTGATTTTTGACACGTTGCTTCGTGACACGTCACGATGCATCGAGACATCTCGCGACGCTGGTTGACCACTCATTGGAAAGCTGAGGGTCTCCACTAATTCGTTGCGATGATTTTGCGACCAGCACTAATTGCATCTATTGTGTCTCGACAGTTCTACTTTGTTAGGGTCAACGAATTTTCGAATGTGGTCTATAGCAAATTTATAGTTCAACAAAAAATGAATAAAAATATCAAAGACCATAATGGAAAATTCGTTGATCATGAAAAGTTATTCTCATTTTTAAAAAATGTCTCGACGCGTAGCGAGATGTCTCAACGCATCGTATCGTGTCACGAAGCGACGTGTCGTGACATGTCGCGTCATGACGTGTCGCGTCGTGACATGTCTCGACGCGTGGTGACGTGTCGCGACGTATAGCGACGCATCGTGAAATGTCGCACCGTGACATGTCTCGACACGACGTGTCGTGACGCATCGTGACGTGTCGATGTATCTTGACGTGTCGACGCGTCATGACGTGTCGCGTCGTAACATGTCTCGACATGCCACGACGAGCACTAATTACAATTAGTGCTCTCCGATTTGCAATTAGTGCGGAATTAGTACTTCCAAAATTTCTCAATGCAAAAAATTGTTTAAAATTGAAAAAGTTCGAAAAATGCTTTTCAAAAAAGTTTTTTGTTTCAAACTTGACACGCTTGAAAGCTTGTTGAAAAAAATATATAATTTTTATACAAACATTTTGGTTGTTTTTCTTTCAAGCGTTTCAAAAAATTTGGAACAAAAACAATCACAAATTCAACAAAATTGCACCCTGAATTGCAATTAGATCTAATTATTGGCACGAAAATCTGCTCTTCAAAATTGTTAGAGCATGAACCTTCCCTTTAGTGGTAGAAAAAATTTCCCTCTCTTACTTCTTGGGCTTTCATAAATCGCATAATATTCTCCATTACATTTAGCATACATCGGCACACCTAGTCCATGTATAAAGCATAAAACTAGTCCAAGAACCAAAATTTTCCAATTGAAATGAGTCAGTTTTAACACTGAGAAATAACTAGAATGGTGATGATGCTTATGTGCTTGATTTTCTGCCTAAAAATATCATATTTTCCATTTTTTAACTTTTAATTACTTCATTTTTTACACTATGAGCTATATTATATAGATTGGTCTTGAGCATTTCAAATTTTTCTTTGGAATAAATGTCATTTTTTGCCTCGATCTTTGGGTTACCGAATGGATCTTCTAAGAATGAAGCATTTAGATATGCCTAAATTTCAATGAATTTATTTCTCGACTTTTTAAAAAGCAAACCGGATATATTCTAGAAGAGTATAAGGTTCTTCGAATTTTCCTATACGCTCCAATTGCACTCAAAATAGAGAGAAAAGTTGTTTTTATAGTAGCACTATGATAAGCAGATATAGTAATAGCTGTAATCGGGACAAGAATGTCTCCCGGCCTTGTGATTATTTGGAGGTTATATAAATAAGCGCCATACCTACAAAAAAATATATTTATATTTTTTGGATTAAAACACACTTCGTGAGTAATTAGAATTATTAACAATAAGGCAACATTTTCGAAAGGTCTCAGATTTACTTTAAAGGTGCATTTCTGAAGGCATAAGGCCTTCAGAAAGCATATGCGAAAAAGCGATTGCGCGCATTCCCGAAGCTTGAAAATGCTTCCTTGACCCTGATTCAGGGAAATCAATGTATGTATTGGACCGAAAATCGAAAAATTTTGGATTTTTCTTCTAAAATCATCGCTCTAAGAGTTATTTTATGCGAGAAATCAATTCAGCACATCCCCGAAGCATTGTGGTAGAAACATAATTTTTCAAGGACGATGATCAAGGATGCATTTTGACGCTTCGGGAATGCGCTGAATCGATTTCTCGCTTAAAATAACCTTTAGAACGATGATTTTGAAGAAAAACCCGAAATTTTCATATTTTCACTTAAATACACAATTTATTTCCCTGAATCAGGATTAAGGAAGCATTTTCACATTTTGGGATGCGCGCAATCGATTCTCCGCATGAAATTACCCCCAGAAATATGATTTTGAGGGAAAAATTTCACAATTGTTCAATTTTCGCTTCAATACACACATTTATTTCCCTGAATCAGAATCAAGGAAGCATTTCCACGCTTCGGGAATGCGCGCAATCGATTTTTCGCCTAGAAATTACCCTAAAAAGTCGATTTTTAGAAGAAAATCGTAAAAAGTTTTTTTTCGATTTTTTGAGAATAAGCTATAAATGTTACGCTCCCTTTAAGGTCTGTGGAATAACGAATGCAGTTGATGGTTCCGAAGACGGTGAAATACATTGCTTCAAAATAAATGAAGCCATCCCAACAGGAAGAATTCTATTGCAGCAAGCTTGCTTGGCCAAAGAGACGAATAGCCTTATAAACCACTTGGGGTTGTATTGGGAAAAATACAGTAAAAACGATATAATTGTTAGTTTCTTTTATAGAATAAACCAAAAATGCATCTTTTAAGTAAATCTGAGTCCACGAAAAAAGTTGTTTTTATAACTGCTATTTCCCGCAAAGTATGTTTAAAAAAATTGTTCAATACTCGAAAATTTGACTAAACCTACCATGTTCCCAAAAAGAAATAAATGAAAATCGACACATATACAATGCCTAATGAGATGCTACTAATAAAATTCCTGATATAAAAAGTTCTTTTTGCTCTGTTTAAATGATCCTTATAATTCGAAATCTAAATATGAAAATACGTAAATCTTTTATACCAAGTTAAAACTAACTTCAAATTCCTCAGCATTAAAAGCTTGAACGATATGAATACCATCGATTCTCTCTTCAACAAAATTTTTAGCTCTTTTTGAAGCAAGATTTTCACGGCTCATGAATATACTGATGGGCTAAAAAAATTCATGCATGGTTGAGAATTTTGGATATTTCTTACACAAGTAGATAACTCTGTCCAAATAATAACAAACACTACTAACCCAGTTAACGGTAGGGATAGTCTCCAAGAATGCCAATATGAAACTCCAAGACACGTTCCCACTCGAAAGATTCTTCGAATAAAGTTCCCTACATTGTCTCCGAATCCATTTTCTATAGTAGAAATGTTTCTAAAAAGACAGTTTTATATATCTAACTTTAAAAAACGTTCTTCTGGTGAGGTTCACGCTTGTCTGTCCTGTGTTTTGACATGTGTCCTGCTGGTCTCGGTGTCAAAAACTCCTTCGGATTTTTGAAATAATTTTTTATTATATGTAAAAAATTATTATTAATCTTTTCTCCCATTTTCCCACTTTTTATGAGGCTTGCAATACATTTTTTCCTGTTCAAAATCATCTATTTATCGATTTTTGCATATTAAAGGACCAGGCCAGTTAGTTACAACCATATGAAAAAATGATATATTCGGAATGATCATGAAAAATGGAGCATTTTTTGTTTTTAAGGCATGTTTTGAATCGTTGTAGTTTTCGAGATAATTGCGTTTGAAATTTTGAATTTGTTACAAGCTCTTCGTTGTAATACACAAACTTTTTTGAATTTTTTGCGAAAAAATCGATTTTTTCAATTTCATAATATGAACATTGTAGCAATTTTTTATAGCTAAATGAGACGAACAAAATGACACCAAAATTATCCAATTTGATACTTATTTCGAGTTATTGAAACGAAAACCCTGATTTCATGTTTTCGTTTCGATAACTCANAAAAAATTCAAAAAAGTTTGTGTATTACAACGAAGAGCTTGTAACAAATTCAAAATTTCAAACGCAATTATCTCGAAAACTACAACGATTCAGAACATGCCTTAAAAACAAAAAATGCTCCATTTTTCATGATCTGTCCGAATATACCATTTTTTCATATGGTTGTAATTGACTGGATTAGTCCTTTAAACGAGCGTTAGCTTGTACGACCAGCTCGGCAAGCTGCACCATGAAAAGTTCTTTCCCTTCTCTGCTCGTCTATTCCAAGACAACTATTTCTCATCTCACTCGACCGGAAATTTCGAACTCGGTATTCTCGGATCTACGAGTTTTCTGTTTTTCAAGAAAAAATTTAGATTATCTCTAAATTTTTCTTAATTTTCTCGTCTTTCTAGATTATCTCTAGATTTGCTAGATTTTCTCTATATCTTCTAGATTCTTATTCAATTCTAAAAGACAATTAAAAAAAACATACTGTTTTATTTCCGCTTCATCCGTAGTTTCATAGTAAAGCAAATTTTTAAAATATTCTACCCGAATATTCACCAACAATCGATAAATAACACTTTTAAATAAGTAACACTAAAAAATAGACTTCTAAAAAACCTTGAATAATAAATACTTGAATAAAGCCAATAATTGATAGAAAAATTCCAATACAGAGCATAATGCCCATCCAAAATAATGCCCATTGAAATTCTCCAGAAAATTGGTTAACAAAAATAAAATAGTTGCACAGAATACCAACAACGACAGTAAAACCGGCTAAACCACAACCACTAAATATGGATAAAATAATGGCGATAATATAGAGTAATTTATCTTTACAAGAGATGAAAGTTTTCTAAAAACATTTTTTAATTTTGATCTTAAGCTCCCTGAGCCATAAAAATTCGGTCAACTTTTGTTTTTGTTTAACACTCCTAAGGCGGACTGTAAGTCAGACGGTTTCTAGGGCAAATTATGCGCTGAACACGTTACCACTAAAATAAAATTCAAAAAAGTTGAGGAGAAATGTAAAAATGCGAATTTGTGATTTCCCCCCAAAAGGGAAATCACAAGGAAAATTCAGTTTATGGCTCCCAGAAATGATGAGAAAAACATGAGTTTTTAGAACGTTCGATTTTTAATGCTTTTCTTATTGGACTGACTTATCACTTTATAGGATCAAAAAATTACAGGCTTAACATCGAATATTTCTGCATTCGAATTAGTAGATGCTGTACTAGTGGTAGAATTTATGGAGATATTTGTATCTATTTTAACTTGAGAAGAGTATGAAAGTTTATAATTCATTCTAAAATATAAGAAATTTTGGCACTACTAGAATGGTCGGGTATGGAATGACCTACAGGATGTCTCACGTAACGTTACACTAACTTTGAGCGAACATATCTTTTGATCCATAAAAGATTTTTCGATGCGGTTTTTTAAAGGGGGTCCAGTTTGTGACCACCTCTCGAAAATTTTTTTTTTTGAAAGTACCATTTTAGGGTAATTTTGCTATGAAAAATCAATTACGCATAGCGCCTTAGCGTAAAAATGCATCCTTTAACCTGTTTTTGCCAAAAGTACCAAAAATCAGTCACCAAGGGGGGGGGGCACACCACCCTAGAAAACAGTTTACATAAAACTCGAAAAAATAATTGTACAGAAAGTTTTATTATGGTCTCTAGTTACTAAAAAACTAAACCCCACGTTCGGGGAATCGTCAATTTTCAAGGAATAGCAAAAACAAATT
>OZJO01000614.1:0-10384 GCA_900406225.1 Acrobeloides nanus | reverse complement strand
AATAATATAGCAAAATTTTACCCTTAGAGAATATTTTTCCAAAATTTTTTGTGTTATTTGCGCGAATGAGCTTTTAAGCTCATTCTTTTAAAATCATTTCAATCGATTACGATTAATAAAACGACTAAACGTTTCATTAATCGTAATCGTAATCGATTGAAACGATTAATCGTTTCATTAATCGTAATCGTATCCAATCGATTAATCGGTCATTCGATTAATCGAAACATCACTGCATGAGGTACCCCGGTAGAGGGTCATGAAAATTTTTTCGGAACTTGCGCTAATCGATTTCTCGTGTCCGAAGACCCCAAGTACCAAAAATCAGCCAATTTAGAGAAAAAAATTTTTCGAGAAGCATGCACCCCCCTGGTGACTGATTTTTAGTGTAACCTTATGTGAGACACACTATAGGTCATTCTTTACCCTTACCTTACCGTTACGGACGATCCTTACCGGTCATTCTACATTTTTTCACAAAAAGATGTTCTATAAAGTTGTTTGTCGTGATCTCAATAGCAACTTTGTAGAACATCACTTTTCATGAAAATATTTTTATGATGGAAAAACTGACTACAAAACAGTAAAGGGTGATCGGTAAGGGATGACCTGTANTTTGTCGTGATCTCAATAGCAACTTTGTAGAACATCACTTTTCATGAAAATATTTTTATGATGGAAAAACTGACTACAAAACAGTAAAGGGTGATCGGTAAGGGATGACCTGTAAGAAATATCCGCATAAGGCGGGATTTATAGTTCTGTCGTGTCGCGACACGACAGTGCATTTTTATGTCGTACGACACAAATGCACTGTCGTAACGTAAGTATAAATGACACCTAAGGAAAGATCAGTAAGGAATGTCCGCATAAGGAAAGACTGGTAAGGATCGACCGTAAGGGTAAGAGATGATCTTGTGCCGAAATTTTTAACACAGTTGCACAGACCCCGGTCGAAAATTTTTTTATGACCCCCCCCCCCCCCCGGCAGATTGGCAACCTTGTCACCAACTTTTTTGGGAAAATTGAAACAAATTGAGAATGTTTTTTAATATAAAAAATTTAGCCGAAGCCTGCCCGGGGACCGATGACCTACCCCCCGGTAAAATTTTACCGGGGTTGTGCGACTGTGACCAAGGAATCTTTAAATCTTACCTTGAAGAAAAAAGATTTTCTAAAATTTTATAGATCTTTTCTAATAGCATAGTTCTAGAATGTCAGCCACAATCTAAATAGAAAATTATGCAAAACTCTATTTAAAAAATCATCAAAAATGCCCATGATCTTTTTTTATAGCACNTTTTATAGATCTTTTCTAATAGCATAGTTCTAGAATGTCAGCCACAATCTAAATAGAAAATTATGCAAAACTCTATTAAAAAAATCATCAAAAATGCCCATGATCTTTTTTTATAGCACAATTTGCACAAATTTTAATCATCGCTACTTATAGTTTAAAACTTCTATGATTTTATTTCAGGAAAGAATTGCTCATTGTTCGACATTGTTTACATATCAAAACACCCACTAGGTTTGTTTGCTTTATGAAGTCGGGTATCCCCTGAGAAAACTTGACTAAATAAACCTCCAAGTAGGGAAAATCTGATCTACAATTCTTGGACTCAAAAATCTTTTGAAAAACTTGGAAAACATGATATTGGACCAGGAAATAACTTTTTAGAACATTAAAAATCACCAGACTTTTTGAGCACCTTTTAATTCTTGTCTAAATAAACCTTCAAGTACGAAAAATCTACGGTTTTGGGACCCAAACTATATTTACTTTTGTAAACACTTGGCATACATACTAATGGATAAGGAAGTAAACTTTTAAGAATATATGAAACTTGAAATTGAAAACAACTTGAAATTGAAAACAAATTTAGTTATTGACCATTTTTTGTCAACAGAAATCTTATAAAAAACAGTAGCTCATTGTTTGACATGTAGTTGAGCTACTCATAGAATAGTTACGTGAATTTGAACAATAAAAAGTCAAAATAACTTAAATAAAAGAAAATTTAGAATATTGTGTTGGTTCATCTATGATCTATCAATGAGCTGAACAAGTAATAGACGTTTAAAAAGTTTCAAAGATAACGTCAAATTAAATTTTTTGTAGCAGTCTCGATGCCATTTAATTTATAATACAAAAAGTTCCGTTTCAAAAATCATCAATATCAAATAATTTTGTAAATTTATGCATATGAAATTGATCGCTCTATGACTTTTGACGGTTTTTGGAGATGGTTTTTGAACTCAATCTTAAGCATAGAGGCCATTCGGATGCGTATCAGAATGCATAATGGTCAAAATACATAATGGGCTTAGGAATAAGGTCTCAGGCTTTAGGCTTAAGGCCTTACAAGTATACATTCGCTACTTCGTTTTTTAAAGTTTTTTCAAATATGGCTTAAAAAATCTCTAACATCGAGTACATTAAAATAAAACAAAAATTAGATGCAACGCGTTTACCGTTGTGGAGATATTTGAGGGCAAAGTTGGCAATTTTTACCACTTTTTAACTTAAAAGTTTTTTATATTTATGAAAAGGCACTGTAGCCGAGTGGTTAAGTTGTGGAATTTCTATTTTGCCGTCGCGGGTTCGATCCCCACAAGGATAGAAAAGATTTTGCCGAATTTTTTTGCATATCAATATTTCTATGCCGAATACTTATCGATTTGTTTATTTAATAAGTTGGTTTGAATTTTTATTCGAAAAATTTGTTAAAAATCGAAAAATTTGTCAAAAATTGAAAAATTAAAAAAAAGTAGCGAATGTTTACTTGTTAGGTCTAGATCTTAGGCTTAGTCCTTGGGCTTAGGCTAGGCCTTGGGCTTAGGCCTTAGGCTTAGGTCTTAGGCATGGACTTCTTACCATTATGCATTATAATACACATGCAGGCCATTTATAAATTAAGTTTCCAAAAGAAATGAGTCAGATTATGATGCTAGTTTTTATAAAGACTTTATTAGTGAAAAAATCTAAAAATGAAAAAAATAAATTCCTTTACCTATATGTAGAGTTGAATCCCAGCTTTCAATAAAAATTGCAAGAATTTCAAAAAATTCGATCGATAAATAAGAGATTTTCGTATAATATTTCGTGAAAAGTACACTAAAAATGTAAAATTTACTTTTAAAAATGAAAAATATTATTATTTGATTATCGGCAACTCTTGACAAAATAATTTTAAAAAAAATATTATCAGGAATAAATGGAGTTGCGCTAATGTTTTAAGGGCACTAGGACGGAAAGTACCTTACAAGGTAAGTTAGGTCTTGAACGTAACTTACCGGTAAGTTATGGCCGGAATGGGGTGGGTGTATTGAAGCGAAAATCAAACATTTTCGGATTTTTATGAGAAAACCCTCGATTCTTAGATTTTTCTAGGCGGGGAATCGATTGCGCGCACTCATGGAAGCGCTTCCTTGACCCTGTTTCAGAGAAGAAATCTATGTATTGAAGCGATTTTCGCTTCAATACACCAATTTCTTCCCTGAATCAAAGAAGCGCTTTCACGGTTTAGGAATGCGCGCAATCAATTCCCCGCCTAGAAAACCTAAGAATCGACGGTTTTTTCATAAAAATCGGAAAATGTTTGATTTTCGCTTCAATACCTTTCCCTGAATCAGGGTCAAGGAAGCATTTTCACGCTTCGGGAATGCGCGGAATCGATTTCTCGCATAAAATTACCTCTAGAAACATGTTTTTTCAACAAAAAAATTTTTCACCGAGAATAAATGGTAAAAGTCACCCCCTTTAAAAATCGAAGTTTCTCGGATTTTTTCGAAATTGCGCTAGAAATGTTCTCCATATTGAAATACATCGGCCAGATAGAAATTTTGGCCGAAAAAATTATCTATGGTGTTTGAGACAGGTTAGAAAATTCAAAAAATCAATACCAATTCAACTTGGAGCCCACTCGAACTGTTTAACATTAAGGTCGAACTTTTGAGATGTGATCCTTAAAATCTTTAGCTAGGAGATCATGTGACTTTTCCCCATTTTAATAGCAAATGCACTAAGTATGAACACAAAAAAGTTTTAAAAATATATGAAAAAAGTACTTCTTCAAAAAATTTAAGTAGGTACTCAAAAGAAGCATTGAGATTGTTGACCAAGAAATTATCTGTTTTGATGTATATCTCTTCTCATAAGTACACAGATCATACATACATCCGAGTGAAGATTTTGTTGAAACATTTTTGTTCCTTTCCAGCTTTACATATTTGATGACGTAGACAAACAGTCATAATTTTTAAAAATAAGTTGTGCTCGAAAATCCACTTTTCCAAATGGATTATGATTACAATTTTGAGTGTTCCTTGCCTAGACCCACCACCGAAACTTTTACAATATGCAAAAATATGCAGAATTTTTTTTAGAAAACAAATGTTTGTATAATAAAATTTTTTTATAAACAATATAACAAGTTAACAAATTTAGAAATTATGTAATTTGACAGCAGATTTAACTCCAATAACAGGTGTTTCTATGATTTCAGCATTCATTTAAGGTCCGAATTCGGTTTAAAGAGGTAACCAAATTTGTTTTAGTTGAAATACGGTTTTCATATGTTCAGTCGTAGGATATTCCCTTAAAAGCTACTTTACTCAATAGAGGTTTTATGTTGAAAGAAGAAACTTAATTCTGTTGCAAAAAGAAACTAATTCTGTTGCAAGAAGAACCCAACTTTATTGCAAAAAGACTAAAACTCTATCCAAAAAATGATACCGTTGAAGGTCAAGTCCAAAGATGTCAAGGTCATAGGTTACCAAGGGGGTACAGTACTCCCCTCACCACTCATTCTCGGACCTTCCGCCTTTATAGTCATTCATCCATCCATCATGAGGGTTCGTGTACCCTCCCCCCTTCCAATTCATTCATCATATAAATTTTTGAAAATTTTATCATGTACCCCTGAAAGGCCAAACATCCATCCATCTTGAGGGTCCGGTGTATCCTCCTACTGGTAAACTATGGTCAAGGTAGTTCCATATGAAATGTGTCAAGGTCTCATATGAGACTACCTTGACACTTTATAATTGGAACTACCTTGACATCTTTGAACTACCTTGACCTTTTTTGATTTTGGAACTACCTTGGCACCCAAGGGGCCATACCATCACAGATCGCTTTGGACAGTTAAGAGTAAGGAGCCCCTAGAGACAATATTAGCTGGATGTTCGAGAGTAAGTACATAGTTAATCGGAAAACCAAGAAATTTTTGAAATTTCCGGATTTCTAGGACCCTATTTTGGGCGAATTGCTTGGGGGAGTATACCCAATGTAGGGCCGCTTGTGAATTTGACCAAACAACAAATTTCAAATCAGAGATTTCCATTTCTTTGGCCACATATTGAGCGGCTCGGCAGGCGCATAAAAGAGTCATTAGCTCGAGGAGGGGATAGTGAGCTTTTTGAGCGAGCTCGTCAACTCCAAATAATTTTAAAATTGGGCATTTTGGTGTCATTTTATTCGTATCGTCGAGTTATAAAAATTTGCATCTATTTTTTTCTAATTGTTCAATTTGAATTATTCTACTCTCAATTCAGATTTTTATTGATTCGGAGGAAACCTAATCATAGGTTGGCAAGCTGGAGGGGAGAGGGGATCCCCGATGTGGTGGTTCTCTCTTTTTTTTAGCTTGAGATAGTCTTCTGACACCCAATTTTTATGGACCATACTGTTCGGCGGAGCCCATGAGGTGGTCCCCCCTTCAATTTTGGGTCCATGAGTGAGTAGGTCAGGAGGGGGGGCTCCCCCCCCCTGCCGAACTATAAACCTAATGTCACAGTAGAAGATAAAACTTTCATTGTAATATACAGAATTTCAAATCGCCGAGTTAAAATTCTTTTTGAAAAAAAAAAAAATTGAAGCGTGCCATTTTTGGGCACCCTGTATAAAACTAATAAAAAAACATTCATAGAGATCTATGAAGTCATATACAACATGAATTCATAGATCTCTATGAATGGCTTTTTATTAGTTTTATATAAGGTGCCCAAAAATAGCACGCTTCAATTTTTCGAGCAAACTTTCAAAAAATTTTTAAAAGGGTGGATTAAAATAACCCGACCACCCCACCCCCCATCTAACTAGTGAAGGAAATATTTTCACGCCAAATTTTCGATATTTATATCACTAAATACCCAGTATAACATAGGATTTTGAAAGTTTTAAAACATTTTGACGAGTACCCAACTGCCTGGAGGGGTACTCATCCCCGATAAAAAATACAAATTTTAAAAAGTGCTCCAACTTGGCTAATTTTTTTGCACCGGGTGTTTTTTTGGCATGAGGAATACGATTACGACGTTAATTTTTATTTTTGACTTAAGGAGTACCCCTATCTGGAGCACAGTTGCACAACCCCGATACCACCCGGTAAAATTCGACCGAGAGGGGGGGGGGTAGGTCATGGGTCTTAGGGTAGGGAGGGGTGAGTCATGGGGTGGGGAGGAGGTAGATCATGAGGTGGAAGGGGGGGGGGGAGTAGGTCATCGGTCTCCGGTGCCGGGGGCCCCCTTCTAAAAAAAAGGTCGCCAAACTGCGAAAGGAGGGTGGGTCATAAAAACAAAAATTTTGGACCGGGGTCTGTGCAACTGTATCTGGAGTATACCCCGATTAGAAAATTGCATTTGCTACGGAGATGGGGTACCCTCCAGCTAGGGGTACTCCTAAGTCAAAAATAAAAATTAGCATCGAAATCGTGTTCCTCATGCCAAAAAACCTTCCGAATTCAAAAAATCAGACAAATTGGAGCACTTTTTAAAATTTGGATTTTCTACCGGGGTGGGGTAACCCTTCAGGCAGTTGGATACTCGTCAAAATTTTTTAAAACTTTCAAAAATCATTGGATTTATACTGGGTATTTAATGGTATAAATGTCGAAAATTTGGCGTGAAAATTTTTCCTTCATTAATTAGGTGGGGAGACGGATTAGTTAAGTCCACCCTGTAGTCATAAAGTCATATTTTCTGGTTATGAATCATTTAATAACCTAATAAATGTTTATTGATATTTATTTTTAACCGCTATTTTCCATTCAATTTCAACCCTTAGCGACAACGACAACCATTTTAATAGATTGGTTTTAGGTTTTTTGTGTATTGAAACTCAAGGTAACCTAAGTGTTAGTCACAGTTTTTTTCTCAAGTAGACTCGCTAATCTTTAGTAGTACCCAATTTTTTCATCATTTTATACCCAATTTTTAATCATAAGAATTTCCTAATATGGCAGCCCCACCACCATATAATAATCAATCTTATGTACAATATTCAAATGAAGCTTTCAACCCATACCCTCCACCACAACAAGCATATCCACAACAACCATATGGATATGTCTATCAACAACCAACGCCACAAGGATATGGATATCCTAGCCAACAACCGCAAGTTGTGTGAGTTTAAAAAAATATTTTCTTGAATAAAAACCCGGGGCGTTTGTTTTTCAACACCTCTCTGAGGAAGGCGTTTATTAGGGTTTCACGTCACTTCGTCGAAAACGTCACTTCGTCGACTGCGTCACTTAGTCACTTGGTCGACACGTCACTTGATCGACATGTACTGTCACTTCGTCTACAACATCACATCGACGACTGCGACACTTAGTCGACTTCTCACTTTGTCGACACTTCCATTAGTCGACACATCACTTGATCGACTCATCACTTGGTCGACTAACAAGGGACCACAAGATCTGCCACGCTCGGATTTTCACAAAACCTAGCTCAAAAAATCGGGAAAAATAGTATACTAAGAATATGTATATGATTTCATACATCAATCTTCCTATCACGAGATATCTAGGTGAAAAGTTGCAAAAAAATCGTTATAATTTTGTGCAAAAAAATTTGAACTCAAGGAAGATCGAACCATGCATAGCCAGTCGACAACGTCACTAGGTCGACTACGTTGCTTCGTCAATTTCTTATTTTTGGTAAATATTTTAAATTTATGCTATAATTGTTTAATTGTAAATGAAAAATTTTGATTTTTGTTCAAATTAAAAAAACGCTTGTTTTTAAGCTAAAATTTCTCAAAAAATGACGATTTTTGACGAAAATGGAAAATTTTGACATTCTTAATGAAATTTTGGTATTTTAAAATTTTTTAATGAATTTACGAAGTCGACGAATTTACGTGGTCGACCATGTGACTTAGTCGACCAAGTGACAAATCGTCCAATTGAGGTGTTGACTAATTGACGTGTCGACCATGTAATGGGTCGACTAAGTGTCGCAATCGACGAAGTGACAATAGACGGATCGATCAAGTGACGTAGTCGACCAATTGACGTGGTCGACCAAGTGACGTTTCGGCCAAGTGACGGGTCGACCAAGTGACATGTCGACGAAGTGACGTTTTCGACGAAGTGACGGTACACGGTTTATTAGAGAGGGGCTTCTATAGGGGGCGTTTATTTTCTGACCAAAAAGTTTCGCCCAAAATTTTGTGACAAAAAATTTTTAATCATAATGATCCCCCATTATAAATTTTCACCAAAAATTTCAAATTTTTCACTAGAATATAACATTTTTCACCAAAAAAGTCCAACATTTGGCTATTTTCTCCAAAAAGCATAATTTTCTGACCATTTTAGCTTACAAACAAGCATCTTCAAAGAAGAGACTTTGCCCTGAAAAAGGGGGCAAGGATGTAGATGTAGGGGGAGATCGGAAGAGCGTCGTGTAGGGAAAGAGTGTAGATCTCGGTGGTCGCCGTATCATTANGGAGGGGGGGGGGGGGGGGGGGGGGGGGGGGAACCGGTTCCCAGTGCTCTCCACCCATTCCGGCCGAAGGCCGAAAAAAACGTGAAGGCCCCGCCCCCTTAAGTTTTAAAATTTTTTTGAAAAATAGGGTATTTTTATCAAAAATTTCACGTTTTTTAAACAAAAAATATTCTATTTTTTCCTTTAAAAACATAAATTTTTCGTTTTAACAAAAAAGTGCCCCCATACCTGAGGTGCTCCCATGCCTGTGGTCCAGCTACGTCCTTGGGGGGGGGACTTCTATTAAAGAGAGGGTTTTATTAGAACATATATGGTAAATTTATTTCACATCAATACTGAAAGAAGACGCATAAGGGAGAGCATTTAGAAATTTTTCAATTTTTTCATGTATTTTTGAAAAACATCATAAGGATTATGACATATTTTTTTCTGCCCCATTCGGGAGCATCCAAAATATCTCTCCCCCTCAAATTACGACACTATTGGAGGCTCAAAAAAACGAAAGATTTATTTTGAGGTTATAGTAAATTGTAGTCATGGAGGAAAACTTTCCAACTTGTTCTCGATTTTTCCCAAACATATGCCAATTTCTTTATACTCTCACCCAGTCGTGTAGTCAGCTTTTTGGCCATTTTCTATTTTCAACAGAAAATAGAAGACGGTCAAACAATCTGTCTACACTACTGGATGAGAGTAATAAAAACGCGCCAAGATATTTTCCTATCAATGAGTGACTTTGACACACTAAATCCCTGCTCAACTTTTTTTGAAGATGGATGAAACGGATTAAAATGAGCAATAAATTCTCAACTTTTGTTCTTATTATTAAAATTCTAGAATGGCGAATGATCAACCGAGACAGAGCGGCAATGATAATTGTTGTATGGCCTGTCTCGCAGCTTTGGCATGTTGTTTCGGATGCTGCTTAGCTGAAGAGTGCTGTTAGATTGCTATTCGAAATTATATCTTTTTATTTCAAATATCAAATTTCGACTACGAGGCACAATTTAAAATAATTTATTTTGACAAATTTATGGAATAAAAAATTTATAAAAATTTGATCTCTACAGTCGAACCTCAATTTAGTACCACCCTTAGGAGTGAAATTCGAACAAAATTTGCCAAAAAATCGAGATTAAATCAGACTTTTTCGGCGTTCGCACATTTATGGATGCAGTTTACGGGTTTTAAATTTCCAGACATTAAATTTGCGGATTTTTCTATCAATCAAGCTATCAAACAAGTTAGGCCCACCAACACGAAGACCCAACTCGTAGCCACCCTATCCGGAAAGGGGTAAAAAAAATTAATTTTGAAAAGGTTGTCTTCCAGTAAATTGATACGCATTCGAACTAAAGGTAATTTTACAAATGATTTTTATTCGTCCTTTTACAGGGTGGCAAAAAAACCGGATTTTTGCGATTTTTCGAGCAATTTTTTGCAAAAAAAATTTTTTTTAATTTTTGCAAAAATGACTTTTTAGGGGTAATTTTATGCGAAAAATCGATTGCGCGCATTTTCGAAGCGTGAAAACGCTTTCTTGACCCTGATTCAGGGAAAATTTGTCGATTTTCGCTTCAATACACCCACCACCTTCCCTGAATCAGGGTCAAGGAAGCGTTTTCACGCTTCGGGAATGTGC
>OZJO01000613.1:21379-79149 GCA_900406225.1 Acrobeloides nanus | reverse complement strand
TATTAATCGATGAGATCAACTTGGCATCACCCGACTGCTTGGAATCTGTTGTGCGTGTTCTCGAAGGAACTTTGTCTTGCCACAAAAACTTTCGATTATTTGCTTGTATGAACCCGCCGACCGATGCTGGAAAACGCCAATTGCCCTCGAATATACGATCAAGGTTTACGGAATTTTTTGTTTTTGAAACTACTGAATTGGAACAACTGGCTATAATTGTACGAAATTATGCTCCTACAATTCCCGCTCAACGTTTGAATTCGCTACTAAATTTTTATAATGAAACTCGGTTGTTAATGCCAAGAAGATACAGGTATGTGTTATGTGTTGTCCTGTTATGAACGAGGGCACTCGTGATGCTGTTTTAATTTGGGTGCAGTGGCATAGCCAGGGGGGGAGATTTTTTACCAAAATTTTCAATTTTTTTCTAAAATAGGTCATCTTTTTACAAAAAAGCCCAAATTTTTAGCTTAAAAACAAGCTTTTAACAAAAATTTTTACCTGCGTCGCTGGTTTTTTGCTTTTTAATAAGCTTGTTTAACAAAAAAAATTCGCATCGCTGAATGCGGCGACTAAAAAAGTCGCCAAAAATTTTATATCTCAGCCCCTTCGAAATGTTTTCTGGCTACGCCCCTGTTTGGAAATTTTATGTTATACTATGCATATTGTTTTAAGGATTTTTCACTTATACGTTATTTTTTAGTTTGCGAAATTTGTGTCGTGCTTTGTTATTTGCAACCGATAATCCATATGGAAATGAATTGCGTTCTTTATACGAAGGAATTAATATTGCATTTACAAGCGAACTCGATCAAGAATCTAGCTTGAAGTTTTCTAAAGTTCTTGACAAGCATTTTAAAGAAATTCCATCTGGGTTAGCGAAGCCTCCGACTGAAAAAGGATACATGTATGATTGGATACTTGGAGCTACGTCGGCTTTTATACCCGATAATCCATATGGATTGAACGTGGTGTCTAAAATCGAAAAATTTTCTCAAAAAGCACCCCAATTGGGGTAACTTTATTTAATTTTGAGCATAATGATTTTTTTCACATTCAATGGGGTATATAGCCGAAGTAGCTTTGGATACTTTTTTTCCCTGTAATTTTGTATTATTCTAGAGATGTTCAAGGTTCTTACATTGAAAAAGGCCCGAAGCCCATCGAACAGGATCCTTCCTATGTTTATACGAAATCTGTGACTTATAATCTAGCACATATTGCCCGTGTTGTTGCAAATGGTAGATTTCCTATTCTGTTAGAAGGAGAAACTTCTGCCGGAAAAACGTCGATGATTCTTCATTTGGCCAAAATTACTGGGAATCAAGTTTTTCGGATTAACAACCATGAGTATACCGATATTCAAGTAAATTTTTATACAGTCCATTAAGCTTAGCTGTGGTACATATGAAATAGGCTGTAGGGGAGGACGGGTGGGAAGACTTTTACATACATGTTGAGGGTTTAAAAAAACATCTCCGTTACTATTTCTGAATGGAGACCCTAAAACAAATTTGGAGCGATCAAGAGGGTTTACCCCAGGGTCAAAAATCGAAAAAAAATTTTAAATTTTTTCAATTAAAAAAAAATTTTGGGCCCCGATTCCGAAATAGTACCAACATCCTCTAGTCTTTTCAGTTGATTAAACCAAGTTTTTTTTTATTTAAATGATTTTTTATTTTAGGAATATATTGGCAGCTATGCACCTGATGCTTCTGGTCGATTATCTTTTGTCGAAGGTGTATTATTAAAAGCGGTGCGAGATGGCGACTGGGTAATATTGGACGAACTTAATTTGGCACCAGTTGAAGTTCTCGAAGCACTCAATCGTCTCTTAGATGACAATCGTGAGCTATATATTGGAGAACTGAATACAACCTTTCGAGCCCATCCAAGATTTCGACTATTTGCTACCCAAAATCCCGTTGGAACTTATGCTGGTCGAAAAAGGCTATCAAGAGCTTTTCTCAACCGATTTGTGATCTTTCAGTATGTTTTTGATTTGTTTTAGTGTGATGAAAATGAGTTACATTTTTTAGATTCCAACATCCACCGTTTTTGGAATTAGAGGAAATTGTTATGGCTCGTTGTGCCGTGCCCCCATCTGCTGCAAAATTAATGATAGAAGTTTTAATTCAACTAAAGAATTCCCGATCTATTACAGGAATTTTTTCTGCTTCTGATGGTCTGATGACTTTAAGGTTAGCAATACACTTATTTATCAGTGTTGACTCGAGTATTTGCCTCACAAGTACTCACATATCGAGTAGTATAAGAGTACACTACTCGATTGAAATCGAAAGCTTGAGTCGAATAGTGTGCACTCTCGATTCATTCGAGTAGTTGTACTCAAATATACAACACTGATACTGATTTTGGACTTGTTTATTATTATTCAATTTTAGAGATCTATTTCGCTGGGGAAACCGACTATCAGCTAGCTCATGTGAAGATTGGCGTCAATCATTAGCAGATCAAGGCTATTTCTTATTAGCATGTCGCTGTCGAAATTCGCAAGATCATGACCGAATTCTTGAAGTGATTGAAAAGAATTTGAAGAGGAAAATCGATGTTGAACATTTGTTTGCTGCCCATTCGCCTTATTTTCCAAAAGAATTACAATGTTTGGAGAAAAATACTGATCTCGTTTTGACTTACCCAATGCGCCGAATGTTGGTTTTGTGCTCTGAAGCTTGGAAATGCAATGAACCTGTTTTAATGATCGGCGAAACTGGGTGCGGGAAAACAACTGCTGTTCAAATTATTTCTAAGGTAGGAATAAAGATGATCATTGTTTTTATTTTTTTTTAAAGGATAATTTGCTATCCATCAATTGTCATGAAAGAACCGACACCTCGGATTTGCTTGGCAGTATTCGTCCAAAAGCAGATGGAACTTTCTTTTATCAAGATGGCGTGGTCGTGCGCGCTATGAAAACCGGCACAAAATTGTTAGTCGATGAAATTTCTTTGGCTTCCGATTCTGTATTAGAACGATTAAATCCGTTGCTTGAGCCAGCAAGAACTGTTTTATTGACTGATGTTGGAGCAGAAGCTGAGAACGTTCGCGCACACGAAGAATTCCAATTGGCGGCCACTATGAATCCAGGAAACGACTATGGCAAAAAGGAGGTCAGCCTTTCTTTGTATTCCCCCTTATATAAAATGGTGGATGCGGAACAAGGGTTTTCAGGCACTGAGCCAAATTTTACGAAAATGGAAAATTTGGTACTCCAAGCGAACAATTTTATTTAAAAGTGAAATTTTCGAAAAAAAATTTATGAGGCCTAAAAAAACCATTTTTGTGTGTTTTTGGGTCAAAAATTGGGCTCTTGAAGAAAAAGTGGTCTAACTTTTTCAAATCAACGCAAAACTTTATTTTCAAAAAAATTCTGCAGAAAATGAACATTTTTGAAAAAAATTTTTTGCAATGTAGTTTTTCCATACGAGGGAACACGAATAAGCGCTTTTCAAACTCATAAAAATTTCACGTTTTGCTAGTCTTTTCAATATATAATTTAGCTTTCCAAAGCTCTTCGAAATCGTTTCACTGAGGTTTGGTGCTCTACGAATTTCACTTTTGGAGATCTTGTTAAAATTGTTCACAAGAAAATGCTACCTTTAATGAAACCAGAGCCAACTTTATGTGACAAGATTTCACGATTGATTGTTGAATATTTATCTTTTTATTTGGAATGTGTTGGGCATATTATAAGGTTAGTTTTATTTTTTTATACAGAGTGTTCTAAAAAAATCGCCATTTGGTTATTGGCGAAAATTGTTCAAAAAAGTTTTTCTTCAAAATGACTCATGGGTATTTTTATGCGAGAAATTGATTGTGCGCATCGAAAACCCTTGAAATGTCTCCCAGATCAGGAAATATCCAATTTATATATTTTTTCAGTTATTCTCTGTAAGAATTCCTATTTGAAAATACGAAGATTGGATATTTCATAGTCGGGGAGGGGCGTTTTCAAGGTGTTTCGATGTCACAATCGATTTCTCGCATAAATACTCCTAATGAGTCACTTTGGAGAAAATAATTTTTGCCAAAAAGATCAAATGGTGGTTTTTTTGTGGAATACCTTATACTGTTTTTTATAAATACCCTTATTATTTTTCAATGTTTTAGGACGACAATTTCAATTCGTGATATGATTTTTGCTTCAGAGCTCTTTATCGCACTTTTTATAAGGAAAAAGTGGCATTTGATTGATGCAGCTATTGCTTCTACATATGGTTATGTAATACCTCTGTTGCTATCTTCATCTGTTAGAGTTTCTTTCGATGTTGAACAAGTAAAATCCGAATTAGCTTTAAAGGTAAGCAATCATAGATTTTATTTTTTTTACTATTACAGATTTATCTTTTAGTGCGTGGAAATATTTTCTAAATATGGTCTTACAGTTGACATTGAAATTATAAAAGCAAAGTCGATTATGGGAGAGAATGAAATCATTTCGCGAGAGAATTGTCTATCTATTGGCAGTTTATTAGAGATTTCGTTTGGTCCACGTAAGCCTAGATGTCCTCCATCTTTTTCATTTAATGCTCCGACTTGTCGAATCAATACGTTCTACATCGCACGTGCTTTAGCCATTGATAAACCAATTTTATTAGAAGGAANTTTGGTCCACGTAAGCCTAGATGTCCTCCATCTTTTTCATTTAATGCTCCGACTTGTCGAATCAATACGTTCTACATCGCACGTGCTTTAGCCATTGATAAACCAATTTTATTAGAAGGAAGTCCTGGTGCTGGAAAGTCTAGTCTTATTGTTTCACTAGCTATGGCGACTGGGCAGTCACTAATTCGTCTTAATTTATCTGAACAAACTGTAGGTTTTAAAATGTTTATTAAATCTATTGTACCTTTTATTGTTTGTTATAAAAATTGAAGATGATCACGAACTTTTAACGTATATTGCCATTGGGATGAAATGATTATCCTATTCATTTACATTGTTTCATTTAGGACTTGTCCGATTTGTTTGGTTCGGACGTGCCGATTATCCTAGATGATGGAACAATTTCTTTTGCCTGGCGTGATGGACCAATATTAAAAGCAATCAAACAAGGAACATGGGTTCTCTTGGATGAAATGAATCTTGCATCTCAGTCTATTTTGGAAGGCCTTAATGCATGCTTTGATTTTCGACACGAGCTTTTTATTCCGGAATTGAATCGGACCTTTAAAATTGAAAAGAAAGACGTCCGCTTCTTTGCTTGTCAAAATCCACAGAATCAAGGAGGAAATCGTCGCGCTTTGCCAAAGTCGTTTTTGAATCGATTCTCTATTGTAAGTTTGGCAATTTTTAAATGTTTGAAATTATTATTACAATTTTTATATCCCCGTACAAGAAATGAACTCGCATGATTATGAATGCGTTTTGGTGCACAATTTTGGTGATAAGTTGGAGAAGGATTTGATTGTTAAAATGATTACGTTGACTGAAAAAATTGTTGGAAATGAAGAAATGCAGCGTGCTGGCGGCCCATTTGAATTCAATTTGCGTGATTTAATTCGATGGTCAGAGCTAGTATTAAAGGTTGGTTTTACATTTTGCGTTTTATAACTGGAAACTGAGCANCAGCGTGCTGGCGGCCCATTTGAATTCAATTTGCGTGATTTAATTCGATGGTCAGAGCTAGTATTAAAGGTTGGTTTTACATTTTGCGTTTTATAACTGGAAACTGAGCACCTTCGGCGGTGCTTCGGCTTCATGTTTTGGCAGCAGTTTGAATTTTTTCTTCAAAAGTTAGCCCTCATGCACAGACATTACACATTTTATATAAGAAGACGTACTAAATATTCATTTAGCATCGAGATCCATCTTTTGGATTTGAGTTACTTTATTTAAACCGATTCCGTAGTGAAGAAATTCGCATGAATGTAAGTTTTTTTCATTTCATTTTATCTTATTTTTGAATTTTGACCGCAGGAAGGAATCATCAAATTTGGACTAAAAATCGATTTTTGAGCTAAAAATTGAATTAAGATCGATTTTTGACTCAATTTTGAGATCAAAATTGAGTCAAAAGTTGCTTTTTAAGCTAAAAATTGAATCAAAGATCGATTTTTGATTCCAAATTTGGACTAAAAATTGATTTTTGATCTTAAAATTGAGTCAAATCATAATCTAATTCATTTTTTAATTATAGGCTCGGTCGTTGTTTGAAGACTTGTTTGGGATAAAATCTAGTGTACCAATTCCAAATCTTAACATACAAGATAACCGTCCAGATGGCAAGATTTATTTAGAAGTTGGTCCCGTTCGACTCCAAACTAACTCGAAGAACCCTTTAAAAACTAATAACGTGAAAAGAATTCTTTCTTCGCAAGCTCTTTTGCTCCAGAATCTGGCTGCTTGTGTGAAAATGGATTGGCTAACACTGTTAGTCGGACCCGCAAATATTGGGAAACGTTCTTCGATTGAATGCTTGGCAAACTTATGTGGTACTGAAGTGAAGAATTTCCGTTTAACTTCTGAGACTGACACGCTAGATTTAATTGGATCTTATGAACAAATATTAGACACAACTAGCCTATCCGACATCAAAGATAAATTTATGCGATTGGTTGAAGAGAATCCAGATGTTATTCTCAATTCTTTCAATTTCGCTCTAGCTAAATGTGAACATATATTAGACATGAAAATTCTTCTTCAACAAGCATCTCTTTTGATTAAAAATGATGGTATGAATTTTGATATTACAGGGCTCGTCAAAAGTTCATGTAATTTGAAATTTTATAACAAACAAATTAGAGGTACCTCTTAAGTCAATATTGAAAAATAGATTCGGCATCGTATTCTCCATGTGGAAAACCTCATTGCAAAAAAGTAATGCAAAGTTTGTCAAAAATTGAAAAATTCTTCAAAAATATCAAAACTCGGGAAAATTAAAAATTCGTCAAAAATTGAAAAAAATAGTGTTGAAATGCAAAAATAATCGAGATACAGCAGCCGAAATCGAATACAAATGTACACGAACTTTTGACGCACTCTGTATATAATTGAATAGATTCAACTTTATAGATTTGAAAGTTAGTATTGAGTCCTTATATGAGAGTATTTCATCCGGCTCAATGCGATTTGAATGGAAAAATAGCGAGTTTGTGGAAGCTTATACGAAAGGCCATTGGATCATTTTTGAAGATGTCAACTGCTGCAGGTAATTTTTTTGTCTTAATTCATAAATACGTACGAATTGTCTTTTTAGTGCTGCCGTGTTGGATCGTTTGAACACAACTTTAGAAACACATGGCGAGCTAATTGTTTCCGAACACGCTGGCGATCAATCTGCTTCAAAACCATTGCCACGTCACAAAAATTTCCGGTAATTTTTTTCAATTCTCTCTTAAAACGTAGAATTATAAATTTAGCGTGTTCTTCACTATGGACCCCAGAAATGGCTCTTTGTCTCGTGCAATGAGAAATCGATCCGTTGAAATTTTTGTTGATTTTCATGAAACTTGGTCGAATGTTACGAATGATGCATTCAACGTTATTTTCGGCGAAAACTTGCCTACTTTGGAGACCAGCTACGGCATACTTGAAAAATTCGATCCGAAAAGTTTGTTGAAAATTGCAGCTCTTCAAGAATCCCAGCGAGCGAAGTTGGACAAGTATAACAAGCATAAGGAACGAGAATTGGGCGATGAAATGTTCACTGAACAAGAAGAAGTTATGAAGTTTAAGGTGCTTGTTCAAACGCCTTTCGTACAAGCTTTTAACATATTTAAACAATCACTGTTGGCTTGGAAACGACATATTTGGAATGTTGTTTCTCTTGAAACTTTGGAACCAGTTGCTGCTCTATTGATGGCTTGTTCATCTTTATTGCCACATGAACTGAACTTGGAGAAGCTCTTTTTTAATATTGGCATGTTTTATAATCGAACTTTTTTATTTTGGCTACTACAGAACTTTTTATTGAATCAAGCAACGTGTACAACTAAAAGCGCGACATTATAAAATTTAAACAATGCCATTTAGATTCGGTCAAAAACTATCTAGAAATGATCGTCATACACCAAAACGGCAAAATAAGTGCTTTTTTAGTCAACATAGTCGAGTTTTACTTGAAATTTTCTTCTTAAATTTGTGCCAAAATTCGAATATTTTCGAAAAATACGTAATTTTGTAAGGCAAAATGAATGAAATCAGCGAAAATTTTTTCTGTAATTTTGGTCTTACGCAAATTCCTCAAAACTTAACTTAAAATGTTATGAAGCGACTTCGTTGATTTGATCCATTTTGCTATTGAAAATTACGTATTTGTCGAAAATATTTAGATTTTTGGCACAAATTTTCAGAGAATTTCAAGTAAAATTTGTCTATATTGACTAAAAAAGCACTTATTTTGCCGTTTTGGAGCATAACGATCATTTCTAGATAGTTTTTGACCGAATAAATGGCATTTTTGAAATTTTATAATGTCTCGCTTTTCGTTTCAATGTACACGTTGCCTGATTCAATAAAAAGCTCCGTGGTAGCCAAAATAAAAGCTCAACTATATTATCCTTGGCTAATCAAATAATGTTTTTGTTATAGATGAGAACGTTAAGATGAGGTTCTGTTCAACGTTGAAGTCTTTTCATGAAATTCATCAATCCAATGCAAATTTCTTTTTTACAAGTGATAATATGAAGAACTTTGGAGACCTATCTTCGCACCTGAATACTTTTGTCCATTCGCTTTTTCTTAATTGGGTCTTAGCTAAACTGGGAAGTTGTTCGTATGTAGAAGGCTCTGTTTTACATCTAGGAAACCTTTTTGAGAGAAGTGAGATTTGCCTTTTTTTAAATATAACTTTGTATTTAAGGAAAAATTAGCGTTACGGAATTGCCGACTACTGTAGTCATTCAGCTATATCGCTTTTTTACTAGCCTTAAAGATGCTCTTTCGAATTTTGTCATTTTCCAAGATGGCTCGATAGTTGAGGTAATTTTGGTACTAGTGTGAAACAGGGATATCAACTCAAAATTTGTGGGCCATAGGTAAACAAGAAAGGAAGCGTTTTCATGCTTCGAGAGTTCGATTTTTGGATTCCTCGCTTAAAAATATCATTAAAAAGGCTTGAAAACGTTTTTTAAATTTTTTGTGGGTTCCCTGTTTCGAACTAGCACAGGGATTCACTCGGAAAATTTGAATTTTCTTTGTCAGCTATTTTTGTAACTTATAAATATTGTTTTAGGCACTCGAGTTTCTGTTTTATTTGACCATCTTCTACTTATTAGCATGTGAACAATTAACAGAACGCCTGGGGACTGTCTCATTGCAAGTGGCTTTTTCTCGTTTGTTATCAAATATA
Source organism: Acrobeloides nanus (assembly GCA_900406225.1). Lineage (NCBI taxonomy): Eukaryota > Metazoa > Nematoda > Chromadorea > Rhabditida > Cephalobidae > Acrobeloides > Acrobeloides nanus. The sequence goes on along the minus strand of OZJO01000613.1, from coordinate 69,836 downwards.
TATTTTCCATTAAAGTAAGATTTTTTTCCATTGTTCGTGATTATGTAGAATTTTAAGTACAAAATCCATCTTGTCTGAAGCACTTAATTTATTGCATGCCTCATTCCGTACCGCTGATCTAACGGAATCGAAGAATTTTGAAGAAGTTATCGCTACTTATGCGTTCTGTAGACCATTATCCGAGAAATCCGAAGCTGACTCCATACGTGCACTTGTTCGCAATTTACAACACGAAGAAAGTTTAAGCGAATCTGAAAATAAGATCTTCGAAAAAGCCCTACGTTCTGTGAAAGATTTGTTGATGGCTGTTTCTTTTATTACAAATGATCAATTTTTGGTATGGGCTTTATGTTTAAAGGGTGTTTAAAAAAACCGCCATTTGGTCATTTTTTGGCGAAAATTTTTCAAAAAATTTTTTATTCTAAAATGACTCAAGGGTATTTTTATGCAAAAAATCGATTGCGCGCATCGAAATCCTTTGAAAACGCCTCCCAGACCACGAGATATCCAATTTTCGTATTTTCAAGTAGGAATTTCTGCAGAAAAAAATACGAAAATTGGATATTTCATGATCGGGGAGGCATTTTCAAGGGTTTTTGATGCGCGCAATCGATTTTTCAAAAAAAAAAATACCCCTAATGAGTCATTTTGAAGGAAAAATTTTTTGAAAAAAGTTTTTTTGTAACATTCTGTACTAAGTATCTTTTATTTTTTTAGCCTATTGAAAGTTACGATTTTTCTTCGAAATCGTTTACTTTGCACATGGTTAACCGTTTTCCTTTTACCGATTCTGAGATCAAAAAGTCTATCGCAACACTCTTTTTCTTAACATCTAACTGTGCTGTGAAATATTTCAAGTCTAGTATTCGGGTATGTTTTTGTTACTAGTTTTCAATAGCGATGCAAACGACAGAGGTCTGGATGCAAAAATTTTTCGGATTTTAATGATTCCTCGCCTAGAAAACCCTTATTGAAAGTCGATTTTTCTGTAAAAAGTTTTTTTTCGATTTTCGCTTCAATACACCAACTTTCTCACCCTAAATCCGGGTAAAAGAAGCATTTTCACGCCTTTTCCGCATAGAAAAACGAATGTAAACGACCCTTTTCTGGTTAAAATTTGAAAAAATTTTTGCATCCAGACTCCTGTCATTTGCGGTCTCTATTGGAAACTCTGTACCTGTTTATTTATTAATGAACTTTCTTTTTCAAGAATGTCGATTTATTTCAAAGTCAATTTACGATGGAAGTTATCATAAACTTATGGAAATCGTTTAACTTTACGAACAAGTTTTACCAGATTTCTTTGCGGGATGCTCATGAAGCTAGAACTCAATTGCAGGACTATCAAATTGCTATATGGATTTTAATTAAGAATGAGACTAATGTTCTTTCGAATTTTGAGTATGCTTTTTTAAATGACACTCTCCGCAACAACATTCTTGCTTTATTTTTTAATTCATTTGATTTTTTAGATCACGTCTATCAGCCATTGATATGATTGATAACAAAGAAATTATTTCTGGAAATCTTTCTGCTTTTATTGACCGCATCTCTGATTATTTGAAACGATTAACTCCACCTCCTAACTTCATTGATCCCATTATTAAGCAAGAAATTCAACAAGCTTATGCTATTCGAGCCCTTCAGGTTATTGAAGAACTAATTGAGCCCATCCAGCGGTTTCTTTTGTTGACAACGGCTCATTGGAATTGTTATCAGATGGAGAACTCTGTTCATCCTTTGGTGAACACCATCTTCCGACTTAGAGCTGCTTTTTTGCAAGAACTTGAATCTTCGAAGAGATCGGTTGAAAGTTATTATCGTCCTGTTTATTCTCATGTAACATGATTGACCCATTTTAAATTTAGAGTTTATAAATATGTTTTAGTTTGGAAATCTTTGTACTGAATTGAAAGGATTTACTGAAATGGCATTGCGCTGGATTCAAGAATCGATGGATGGATTTCAATTTTTGAACAGCAAACTAAAGGATCGGCCAATGAAAAAGATTAAATTTTATGTCGCTCAAATCGAAACATTTGTTTCTTCAGCTGATTCATTTGTTAAGGTATGCTTTTTTGAAGGAACGATAATCAATAGGAATTTTTATTTTCTAGCGAATGTTATCCGACTTTTGTGAATTTCCTGACATATTGTTCCCATATGTAATCGTAGTTCAATCGTTAATGGTTATGCTGAGCTCATGTCAACAAGAAATGCATAGACATATGGATTACGAAAGAACTCAAAAGTTTTTACAAATTTCACGAGTATGTTTTGGAATACAGGGTGATCAACGGGTTCTTTACAACACATTTTTGAAGATATTTTGGATCCCAGACTAGATTTTTCGAAGTGGTTTTCTTTAGGTTGTAGGGGAGATAATTTGAGACAACTTCAGTAAAAAAATTTTAAAATTTGTACACATTCATTTTTGAGTTAATCTACAGCTTATCAAAAATTGTATCAAAAAATAATTTATGGTTTTTGAGATATAGCGGTTTGATGATCCATTTTGAGGCAAAAATACAGGCTCAATGGGGGGGGGGGGGGGGGGATCGAACCCAAGACATTCTGGGTCAAATTCTGATACAATGCCAATGTACCATGCCTTGATTATTTGGTTGATTTAGAAAATCAACTTTAATGCGGAATTCCAAAAGGTATTATTTGACGAAACATTCCTTGATATGGCGCTTCGAGAAGATTCGCCAATGCCCATTCATTTGCAAGAACATGTTGTTCAATCTATTGCTTCTTCCAACGAAGATAGCAAAAATATCTTGAATTGGCTTTCTTCAAAATGGCGTTTTTGGTACGAACAGAACACCGAGAAACGGGAAAAGATGTTTGTTTATAAACAAACCGGTGGTGGAACCTCCGATGAAGAAATGGTGGACGAAGATGATCTAGAAGTATGAATTTGTGGAAAAGACTGAGTATTTAAAAAGATCTGATTTTGAAAAAAACTGATTTCTGACCCATAAATTGGTTAAAACTAACAAGGGAGACGCAATTTCTGCCACGGATTCAAAAATTTCTTATGCCATATTGTAGAAGACCTATCAACTTTATGTCAAAAGTGAAGGGGATTATAGTACACAAGAAGTTGGGAGTCCTTTACAATATGACATAAGAAATTGTTGAACCCGAGCGTGGCAGAACTTGCGGTTTCCTTGTTAATTGAAATTTTTAGACCCAGTACCTGATACCTGATTATTCCTCGTCATCCTTTGAAGATATTCAGCCATTCAGCAATGAAGTTTTAAAGGCAGAACAGCTTTACAAAGCATTATGTCTTTTAAATGATAATGCTATTTCTGAAATTGGTCCTCCCGATGTCCTTTCTCCAATTATCTGGACTTTGGACAACTTTGTTGGGACGACTTCAACGTTCAGTAAAGAATTTCTTCTTGAACTCAAAGGTGTGTTATATTTTATCTTTTCTTATATAACACTATCCTTTGTAGATCTACATTTCATTGAAATCAACAAGCTCGTAAACAATTGTACTCCTACGAAACAACTTGCTAAAGAGTCCTTTAATGTCTATTTTGCGAATGACCCCGCGTTGACTCTATCTTGCTTAGAAGCACTTCAGAAAGTTGAAGGCGGAGTTCGTCGACTTCTATTGGAATTTCCAGAGAATGAAGTCTTACTAAACATTTTGGAATCTATTCTCAAGTTTATGGCACTATCTTTTGAGGCTTCACAAATGCAGCTGGCTGCGTTGCTTGAGAAAATACTAGGTATAGTCAAACCTCCGTTTTATGACCCACTTCAGGGCTTGGAATGAGTCTGAATTATCAGAAATGTTCTGATCTTGGGCATTATAATCTAGTGAAAATTTGATTTTTTTAGAAGAAACTGAACACTGGGAAAAGCTAGCAGATCGATCACGCTCTTTAAGTGAAGAAGTTAATGAACTACGTTATATTCTGGTTGAATGGAGAAAATTGGAAGTGTTATATTGGAGTCGAATTCTTGAGCGAGTTCAATCCGATTCAGAACAACTGAGTTTTCTGATCAGCTGGCCACTGTTTGAATCTTTGAAGTCTATTGGCACTGCACATCAGACGCAAAACCTTTTAGCTGCTCTTATTGAATGGTTAAACTCATCAACTTACATGGATTTTAGTGCACGACTTCATAGTGGGCATTTATTGGCACGTTGGGTTGAACTTATGAAAGGAGATTTCTTGCTGGCACAGCAGATTCGCTCCATCCTCCACTACTTTTCTCAATATATAGATGTTGTCGGTGAGCAATTCAAGAAGGACAAAGATGAGATTGAAAAAGAGCTCAATGGCTTTATTAAAGTTGTCAAATATCAGGATCTCAACTTGTGGAGTGTTAAACAATCAGTTAAGAAGGCTCACGGTCATATTGCAAAATTGATCAAGAAATTGAAGGTAGTTTATTTTTTATCATTGTTGAAAATGAGTAGAGAGGGAAAGAAATTTTTACATTTTGGCGCTTATAAATAGATTTTTTTGGGAGTTTTGGGAGTAAAAAGAGATTTTTCCACAATTTTCCGAAAAATCTGGATTTATCCAATTTTATAACAAAAAAATCCATAAAAACCTCAGCCTATCTCTAGAAATGAGCCATTACGCTGCTAATTTCAATTTTTAGAAAAACGGTAATCAAACTGCTGCGTCGCTTTTTGATATTTGGATGCCGAAACTTCCAGAACTACCTTCTTCGCTTTCTATTACGCTGAGTCCGTTGGTTGGTGGTTCTCTCGCGATGAAGATCACAGATGTCAACAAGCTGATCCATTCGTTAGTTGGCAATATGCCCAACTACAATTGCTTTGAAAATATGTCTCTGCGATGTGCGGAGCTCTTAGAAATTCTAGAATCAGATGTGAAATACGATGGTGATGATGAAGCCAAGCAGAAACAACAAGGCCGCGCTCTTGGTGACCGTCGAAAACGATTCTTCCATCTTATCAAGGCCTCTGCTGAATTTGGTCTTACAAGTCGCAGAGGGCAGCGTGTGAAGAGTGAAGAACTACTTATGAACTCTCTTATGGCTAAATCTTTATCGTTGTTGCCGAACTCTTCTGAGGTAAGTAGAAAAAATTACTATTTATCACATTAGTTCTATACCACATACGTTTATCAACTTTGGTGCGCGTGCCTTTGTAGTGATTGGTTGCAGTAAAGCATTGTATTGAAACGACTAAAAAAGAAAAAACCTCTTACCTGACTCATCCCAAACGACAATTCACTAGATATTTAAAACAAAGTTTAACGAACAATTTTTAGGTAAACAATTTACTTCTTCAATCAAGTCTATCTCGAAATCTTGTGATACGCTTTGTCAACAAGCTAAATTCTCAGCAATCACCTCATGTGACAAGACAAGTTCCTGTTTCTGTGATGGATCACATTAAAGGAATTAGTGATTTTGGATTATATTGGTTACTGAATGCTGCTTCAGCTATCGAGAATTACTTGGATCGCTGTCGATATCTACCTTTATACCGAGATGCAATTGATGTTCTTATTGAAAACTATCAAGTAAGCTCATATTTATGAGAGAGCAGTAGTTTACCCTATCAAGGGATGGACCATTTCTGAAATTTTTATTAGGAAGAATATTTGGTACTACTTCGGATATTTGATACTACTACTTAGCTGCGCCATGTGACAGGGTATTAGAACTGGAAAAAAATTTTAAATTTTTTTTCAAAAAAGACTAGGGGAATCGATTGCGAGCGAGTAAAAATAGCATGCGACTGTTTGTCGCAAATATGGCATCCATCCGACGTAGTACCAAATGTTTTCCTAAAATCATTATGAAGGAATATTTAAGATGAATATTATTTTTTATATTTAACTTAATATTTAGAACAAAGCAGCAGATCTAGATCACAAGCTATTGTCAGATAACCGTTTCAACTGTTTGAAAATTGTCAAAAAGATAAGAAGTGTTATTGGCCGAATTACAGAAGTCATCAAATCTGCTCCTGAAAGCTTCGCTGAAAATTCCATACCACAATATCCGGCATTAAATTGTGGCATTCTTCATAAGCAACGCCATGATTATGGTCAATTTGTGAATGTCGCCGAACGTTGTTTGAACTTTATCATGAACCTAGAAAAAGAAATCGATTATGAATTGAAGCCTCTAGAAATCCCCGGTTCAATTTCATTTTGGAAAAGGTGAGATCTAATTTTGGCGTTATGACGAATCTCATTAAATTTTAGTGAAAATGCAGTCAGATTTGCTAATGTGCTGAAATCGTGTTTGGATGAACTTCAGCCAATGGTCACGAGCCCATTTACCAATGAATTTCCTGAACACAGCCATATGCTATTGGATCTAATAGAATCTTTGCGCACATTCGCGTTCATTCCTAAGAGGAATTCTCTTCAAGTGCTGGAACTCTCGAGCGAAATTTCTAACGAAATTCTCCTGAAAATTCAAGCTATCTATAATGCTTTTAAATCGGCTATTTCTCCGAATGATTCCAAGTCAATTGATCATATGAAGCGTTTGATTGAAATCATGAGTTCTATCGATTTGATCATGGTACATTTTTATACGGTTATCCTATAGTCTAAGAAAAAATTTTGTACAAGTTTCCATGCAGCCCTGGGAAAGAGGAGGGGAATTAAAAATTTTTTTAAAGTAAATTACAATATGTTATAAAAAATTAAAAATGGGTATAAAATTGACTAATTTGTGTCTAATTGCTATTTTTTAGATAACTAATGGAGTGAATGATTTCCTCAAGGAATTATCTCGTGAACAATTTTCGACCATTGAGAACTTAACGAAAAGTCGGGACGTTATCAGTGGAATTTGTCAAACTTTCGACCTAATTTCTCGGCACTTTTCTGCCTATGTAGAATGGTTTTCATGTTATTTCATTCACTTCGAGCATCTAGCATTCCATATTGTACAAAAGGGTTTTGTTAACCCGATACCAAAAGATGAAAAATCAGCGACCGAAGAAGGAAAAGGAGGAGATATGACCACGGATGTTTCTGGCATGGGAGAAGGCCAAGGTACTAATGATGTTTCTGATCAAATTGACGAGGCCGGTCAACTTGAAGGTTTACAGGTAAGAGGATTTTCTTCAACAATTTTTGGGGCTATTTAAAAAGATTTCAATTTTGTTCACATCATTGGGGTCGCAGACTTGAATAGCCTCCAATTTTTCCTATATTATAAAATCAATTTTAGGATGAGACAAAAAATAAACAGCCTGATGATCGGCAATCAGCCTTCGATGATGTAGAGACGCCCATTGATGCTGAAGATGATTTTGCAGCCAATTTAGAAAACATTGATGAGAATGTTAGCGACAAAGAAGATGGTGAAGATGAAACCGAAAACCCGGAAGAAAACATTGATTGGAATATGGGCAATGTTGAAGAATCGGAAGAGAATCAATTGGATCCAAAGCTATGGGATGATAAGCCACAAGAAGAAACCGGTGATCTGGATCAAAAAGATGAAGGTTTGCTTTTTTGAAGCTTGTCAACCAGGTAGGTGGTATCACCACCACCCATCCTGGTTGGTACGTACCACCCATCAATAGGCAGGCACGTAAGGAAAGGGGGGGGGATTGTCTCCCCCCTGTCAGGAAAAATTTTGAAAAAATCATAAGGGTACCCTTTATGTTTTTATCCAAAACCACAGATACCTGTGATTTTGGACCTTGGGTCATTGCCCCCGTCAGAAAATCCTGGCTACGTGTCTGAATGAGGAATGGACCGATGATACTACCCAGGGTGGTGGTGGGTGGTACTACCTTTTGATTCCCTGGGCCTACTATCATTTTCATTCATTTAGGGGCTAAAAATCAGAACGATGAGCTTGCTGCAAGGGAAGAAGATTCCAATCTCGCTTCCAATAGCCATGAAGATACGATAGAGGAGCAAAATGAAGAAGAGGATAAAGGCGACGCTGAACAACCTGATGACGAAGCTATGGAATATGCTAATGAAATTAACTTGGAGAATGAAGATGAAAGTAATTCGGATATAGAAATGGAACCTGTTGAAGCTGAGAATGAGGTCAGCTATATTTTGTTTAGACTTTATAAAAAACCCTATCTTATTTTACAGACTCCAATTGATCAGACGAATGATGACAGTCAAGTTGAACAGATTGAAGCCGACGAAAATTTATCAGATCTTGAAAATGAAACTGTAAGTATATTCATGTTCTTTTCTTTATCAAAGAATGAAAACTTAAGGAAATGAATGAAGAAAATTTGAAGGAAACCGCCGAGAATAAGGCCGAACAAGATAATCAATTCCCTTCCGAGCTAGCACAGACAAATCGCGGGGGAATGGAAGAAGTTAAGGATCAAGAAGCCAACGAACAATCTAACCAAATGAATAAAGAAAAGCCAGTAGTGGAAGAGAAAAATGGCGCAAACGATCGTGATGAGGTCAGCGCAGAATATCGCGGCAATGATGGTTCTTCGAATAGGTATTGTCTATAGTACAGGGTGTATATAAAAAAACCGGAATTCAGGGAAATAAGTGTTTATATTGAAGCGAAAATCGAAAAATTTTTGGTTTCCTTTCTCAAAATCATTTTCCTGAGAGTAATTTTATACGGGGGGAAATCGATTTTTGGCTTATACTTTTTATGTAATAAGATATGTTTTTAGTAAAATTCCTTCAAAAGAAAACACTTCCGCTCAAGATGAAGTTGATGAGGAGATGCGGCAGCATGAAGAAACTTCGAAACGAATCATCGAAGAGGAATTACCAACAGTTGAAGATGAAAAAGAATTGAATGAAATGATACCAGGTGAAGAAACTGAAAAGGAAAACACTGGAAATCTTGCCCATACAATTGACGAAGAAATCAATCCGCACGATAGAAAGGCAAGTTTTTTTCGAAAAAATTTCGAATACATATTCAACTTTTAGATAATCGAAAAAGCAACAGTAGAAGAGGCCATATTATCTAGAAACCAATATGAAAAGATCATCGAAAATCAACCTATTCAACGAAAGGCTCCAGAAAATGCTAGCAAGGAAAATACCATCCGTCCAATTGATCGAGTTGAGAGTGAAAGAGTGAAGTCCGAAAGAGATCGCGAGACTATTATTAACGTATCTCTTTCGTTATATGAGTTGGTATGTTTTGGTTTTTTTATATCTTAAAGATACATTGCGCAGCCAAGAACTAGGTAACTTTGATTTTCAGCTATCCATAATATGGATTCGTTCAAAGAAATCCGATTTAATTTTAATTTTTGGCGATTTTTCAAAGTTACCTAGTTCTTGGCTGCATTTTGTCGTGCTTTCTACCTTTAACACCATTTTAGGCCAAAACGGAAGCTGTGGATACCATGCAATTGGAAGAGATTCTTCAAGATATGAATATTTCCAAAGACGACTATAGAGCTCTACAAACCAAATGGGCAAAGATAACCGATTCCGTTTCGATTTTAGCTTCTGAGTTGGCCGAGAATTTGAGGATTATTATTGAACCGAGCATTGCTACCAAATTACAGTAAGTAGAAGAGGTTATAAATGCTGCCTAACGGACTAAGCAGTAACCATTTTTGAATAAATCAAAAAAGCAACCTTAAAAATTGAATTTTTGTCAACCTTAAAATTTTGAAAATTGGATACCCAATAGACAGCTATGGAAGAGGGCATGTCTGCTCTTTCCTAAAAGTACAGGGTGAGCCAAAAAAACCATACTTTGCGTTTTTTGGTGAAAATTTTTCAAAAAATTTAGTTTTTAAAAATCACCTATACGGGGTATTTTCATGCGAGAAATCGATTGCACGTATCGAAAAGCCTTGAAACGCTTATAGGTGATTTTTGAAAAAAAATTTGAAATTTTTTTCCAAAAATCGCAAAGTACGATTTTTTGGCTCACCCTGTAATGATTGTGGATATATTCTTATTCTTAATTGCGAAAGACTACAAATTCGTATGTTTAGAGGCGACTATCGTACCGGAAAACGCTTGAATATGCGTCGTTTGATTGCTTATATTGCTAGTGATTATCGAAAAGATCGAATTTGGATGCGCCGAACGAAAAAATCTCAACGAAACTATCAAATTTGCATCGCTGTGGATGATTCGGCTAGCATGAATGAAAATTTCATGTCTGAGGTTAATGTTTTTCCACATAATTCAATCCATACATGGATAGGGGGTCGTAATTACGACCCCCGCGCCACAAGATTCCAAAAAATAGGGTGGCCGAAAAAAACGTAAGGGTTCCCCTTATGTTATGGAAATTTGTTGAAAAAATAAGGTATTTTTTATCAAAAGTTTAACATTTTTATACAAAAATACCCTATTTTTTAATTGGAAAAATTTCAATTTTTTCCTTTAAAAACATCAAATTTTGCATTTGGGGGGGGGGGGCGCCGAAAGGCAAAAAAATTTTTTCGCGCTGCGCGTGCGGTTTTACGACCTCCTTATCCATCTATGATTCAATCTATCTTCTATATTTTTAGATCACATGCCAAAGCGTTTGCCTAATAGAAAAAGCATTACGCCAATTGGAAGTTGGAGAGCTTTTTATATGCAAATTTGGTAAAACAGTTACTTTCTTGAATGAATTGAATTCACAAACGAATGAAAATCTCGGTCCCCGATTGCTTCAAGAACTCAAGTTTGACCAACAAAAGACCGATTTGATCAATTTGTTGAATGTTGCTGGCAGCCGATTTACATCAGCGCGACAAGATTCTCGGCCACCCAACCAGATGCTGATTATTATTGGCGATGGACGTGGTGTTTTATCCGATAGCTTGGAAAGGACAAAAGAAGCCATTCGCCGACTCCAGGATGAACGAGTTACCGTGTTATTTATCATTGTTGATAGCGGTGAGAAATCTATAGTCGATACCACAATAGCCGAATTCAACGATGGCCAAGTTCAGCTGATTCCTTATATGTCGAAGTTCCCGTTTCCTTTCTATGCATTGGTTCGACATATCAACGTGTTGCCTGCTACTATGGCTGAGAGTTTACGCCAATGGTTTGAATTAACTATCGGTGATTAACTTGTACGGGTGTATAAAAAACGCGATTTTTTCATGTTTTTTCGACCAGAAATTTTTTTTCTTCAAAAATGACGAGAAATAAATGTTGTATTGAAGCGAAAATTTTGAAATTTCTCCCTCAAAATCATATTTATGGGGGTAAATTTCATGCGGGAAATCTATTGCGCGCATTCTCGAAGCTTGAGAAAAAAAATGAAAAAATCGCCCAAATTCCGTTCTTTATACATGTATTAGTTTTTCAATTTGTCATAGATTGTTATTTGGTAGACACCTTTCATATATTATTTGATTAAAACGAACCGACTTTCTATAGTGATGATATAGTCACTTATTTAGTGGATGATATTTTTATGATGGAAGGTTGACCGTAATTTTATTAACTTTTTTTGATCGTAATTTTAATAATGTGCTCTTATTGAACGTTATTGTTGATTGTTTCATATAGAGATTTTAATTTGTTTTATTCTTGTTGAGTTTCTTTGTTATAGAGTTTATTTTTATAAAATTATTATAACTATATTTATGTAGCAGATTGCACAAAGTAAAAAGATGCATTTTCGGGCTCGAAAAATTTTTGGGACCGGAAAATTTTAAACTAAAAATGATCTATATCGTTGATTTTGTGCAGGGAATCTATTGCTCGCATTCCCGAAGCATGAAAACGCTTCCTCGACTCTGATTCAGAGAATGGAGTTGGTGTATTGACGCTAAAATCGAAAAAATGCTTTTAGGACGAAAATAGAAATTGTTTAGATTTTCTCGTCAATATTATAACTACTATTCCTTGAATCAGTTTCAAGAAAACCTTTTCATGCTTCAGTAACGCACGCAATCGATTTTCCGCGTAAAATTGCCCCTATATGGTCATTTTTAGTAAAAAAATTTTCCGATCCCAAAAATTTTTTTCGAGCTCCAAAAATGCACTTTTTTTACTCACCCTGTATGTCAATAATTTACAATATTAGTAATACAATTTCTACGATATTGATTCCGTGTCTCTATCTGTAGAACTGATTTGTTGATCAATCGCTTCTAGTGACATAAAAGCTATTTCAGTTTGAAGAAAAAATCGATTCAATTCAGAAATTTGGCGATTGAGTCCTTCCAATTGTTTCACTATGCCCGGGATCTGGTGTAGCTGTGTTTGGATCTGCGTTAAGACTTCATATTTTTCATTCAAATTCTGATGAACATTGCTCATTCGAGTACTTGCTAAATTGGCTAACCGTGTAGATTCTTGATTGACTTCCTGGATTTGCCAAAGTGCTAACTTATAACGGAACAACAAATCTTCTCCCCTTTCAGTTTCTACCAATTTTGAGCAGAATTCCTCACTGGCACGAGCAATTTCATAATTAGGATCTTTACGGGGAATTGGTAGATTCTCTACGATTGGTAAATGCGATATCTCTTCATATACATTATTCACAATTGATTTCAATGATTGTAGATTGATATCCATGGATATAAAAACTAGAAAATTTTTCTCACATCTTAAATGAAAAATATTCTCTAGGACTTTCAAAATGGGCTTTTCGAAACGAATTTTTAATAGAAATTTTGGCACTACTAAGGATTAGCGACCGCAAAACGACAGGGTTCTTCAGAAACTATTTCAGGAAAATTTTTTCTAAAATCAAACTTGTTAGAGGTATAAATCGATTGCGCGCATCGACAAAGCATGAAAACGAGTATTTTTCATGAAAATGAGCATTGAAACGAATTTCAAGCCCATTTTTCGTTTCGGGAAGACCGTTTCGAAAAAAATCCTAGATCCAAAAAATAAAAAACGAGTAAATTACGTTCAGAATAAGCATGGAATATCTTGCATAAAAATTTATTAAATTCTAGAAGAAAAAATTATTGTACAATTGGCACAAAATATCAACCAAAGGCTCTCTAGAATATTTCTCATCGGAAAAATTCTCTCAACGAAACAGCGTACTTTTCTCAACGAATATAAATCGCATAAATAAAAAGTTGCCTGAATTTTAATCATGTTTTTTGAAACGATTGGCAGAACTGCATGTTGAGAAAAGTCCGCTGTGAAATGTCCTAGAGCCCAAACAAATAAGAATCGAATCGAGAACATATTCAATGTGACCATAAACCGACTAGCAGTTTTAAACTGCATAAAACATGAAAATCTGAGAATTGAGCGATCAATGCTGTAAGTAAAAGAGTTTGTTGAATGAAATGCCTAATGTCTTCTAAAAATCTTGATAGTAAAAGTAAAAAACAATAAGAGAAATTATTTTTCACAATTGAAATAAAAGTGATTTTATTGCAAATGATACGTTTGATTTGTGAGGCAGCAAAAAAAGTCGAAATGTTCAATAGATGGTATAAGACTGAGTAGTGTTAGATCCCGGGGATTCGGGATCGACCTCTTCGCCGGGACGGGATTAAGATTTTCGAGATGGGATGGAATTTTTCAAAACTCAATTTATAAATTATAAATTTTTCCGTGATGGGATTCCAAAAATTCCCCCGCAATTTTCACCACGGGATCTAACACTAACTATGAGACACTGTAAGAATTTCTTATTTACACTTGAATTCAACGGGCTTGACATTGTCGCTTGAATGCGTCCCTCGACATTTGAAAGAATTCCGACTGGAGTAATTGACTGGCATTTGGACGTTTTTCTGGGATCGTCCCATGCATCAATTCAATCGTTTGACGCATACTTTTTGGAACACTTGATGGCAATTGGTATGCTATGGGCTCATAGGCAATTTTATAGACAACTGCGCCAGGTTCCAATTCGGCCCACGGGGTTCTCGTCGTTAGCATTTCAATGAGGGTGATAGCAACACTCCATATGTCAGATTTTGGGTCAAACTTTCGGCTGTCTTTGATCACTTCCGGGGCAGTATAATGAGGAGTGCCTAAAAAAGCATGATGGGTTCAGCATAAAAAGAAAAACACAAACCTTCATAATCCACACCCTGTTCACTGCATATGGCTTGAAGTTGTTTAGCCGAGCCGAAGTCGCCAATTTTGACGCGTGGAGGATCAGCATGGCGCAATATATTCGAAGATTTGATGTCACGATGGACGATTGAGAGCGAGTGCAAATATTCTAAGCCGCTAAGAATTTGACCAGTAAAATCTCTGGCTACTTCAGGCGGTACAGCGCCATATGTGTTAATTTGTTCTTTGAGGGATCCACTAAAAGTTGGAATTGTAAAATTACAAACAGAAGTTTTCAGGAAATTTAGGCTTAGGCTTATCATTGGAGTTATTCTTACCCTTAACCCTAGGCTTATCGTTAATCCTAGGCTTATCCTTAAAGGGGGTAAAATTACGGTACGTCGGTAGCAAAATTTTTTTCGCATAGTGGAATCACCACATACCCCCTATTTTTGATGCGAAAAACACGAAAATCGCGTTAAAAAAATTCCTAGTCGCTTCAATAGTGGTCAGATTGAATTTTATGCCAATTTTGGGGGTCTCGGTTTTAGAAAAATCGCGTTTTGACCTCATTTTTCCATCTAAAAACGCCTAATTCCTATATGTATACTTTTTTCTAAAACCCCCAAAATTGGCCTAAAATTCAATCTGACCACTATTGAAGCGACTAGGAATTTTTTAACGCGATTTTCGCATCAAAAATAGGGGGTATGTGGTGATTCCACTATGCAAAAAAAATTTTGCTATCGACGTACCGTAATTTTACCCCCCCCCCCCTCCTTTAATCCTAGGCTTATCCTTAACCCTAGGCTTATCAAAAATTCATAAAACTCTATGTAAGACTTACCCCGTCATATACTCCATAAAAATGTTGACACAATCCGACGTTTGTTGCATGCCTTTATATTGGACAATATTTGGATGGGACAGAGTGCTGAACAAATTGATTTCATACTCAAAGTTGGCCAACTTCCGCCTCAACGATCGATTGTTGTTGTTGCGCAGATAAATTTTCTTCACAGCCAAGTGGGTGGCTAAAAATTGAATCATTACAAACGCGTCTCATCAAATGCGACCAGTGGCGTAGCCACGAGGGGACGCGACATTCTTGAAGCAAAAAAACGTTTTCCTGATTCAGGGAAGGCTGTTATTGAAGCGAAAAGTCGCAAAAATGCGATTTTTCGCCTAAAAACGAGTGCCTTTTTGGAAAAAATGGGATGTTTACTAGGGTGCGGGTGGGATCCCGATCGCCCGCACCATTCTTTAAGAAAAAAATCCCGCCCCGCAAATTGAATAATCTCGCGATGTCTTTTTTTCATCGAAAATTTGGCAAATCGACCATTTTTAAGTGATTTTTTCATTGACATTTGATCATTTTTAACCAAAATTTTCAATTTTCGGGTCATTTTTTGCTTACAACTCTTGTTTATTCTACAAAATTTTTTATCATCTGGAAAAAACTAACGATTTTATACATTATAAATGCATTTATTGTCTTAACCAATTTTTTATCATCAAAATTTAACCTTTTTAACCCCGCAAAAAATCCCGCGGGATCCCGCCACAAGCTTTTAAAAATCCCGCAAACCTGTCCCGCATAAAATTTTTTGAAAAAATCCCGCCCACAGGCCAACGCGCAGCCCTAATGTTTACCCTTCAAATTTTGACCTTTTTTAAAAAATTTGAGGTTCACCCCCTTAATTTTGACCTTTTTTGGAAAAGTGCCTGTAGTCTAGCTACCCCATTGAATCCGACTCACCAGTGCCGACATCGAAACACACGTAGACACTCCCGAAAGCACCTCTACCCAAGCATGCACCTTCTCTCCAACATGTTGGCGGTCTCGGCGTGTTCCCATTGGCAATCTCTTCTGTTAGCTTGGAACTAGTCGAGCCGTAGAAACCACTACAAGCGGACGCCGAAGCAATCGAAGCCTGAGATTCCGTCGTTTCGGTAAAAGACGTCTCAGTAATACTCGTAATGATACCAGCATTCGATTCCGAAATTTTATATTCGGGCGCATCTCTTTTCTGCGAGAGAATGAGGCGAAGCCGCTTCGTCGACCCACTCGCATCGTACAGGCGAACAATCTCATCCAAATCTTCTTGGTTCTTGATCTGTATTAGAAGGTCGCGGCTGGACGTTGTATAGTAAATGCTCAAGGATTTACGGTATTTTTGCGTGAAATACGTCTCGAGCGAGGAGAAGTTCACCGGCCTTTCCAAGTCGATCGCTGACCGTTCCTCTTTGTATTGGACTTTGATTTTCAGCTTGTTCAGCTTCTCACCAAGAAACAAACTCCTCAAGTCGTTGACAATGTCTTGGTTTTCCTGGGACGTAGAACCATTTTGTGATGGCTCGTTCATGTTGTGTCGAGCTAGCTCCCGCGACACTTTGACAACCATAGATTTTTGGATTGATGACGGACTTGAACAGTGCTAAGTCATTTGAGTAGGAATGGCCGATGATGCACTCTAGAAGACCATGAAAATAGACTAATAACAGGGAATTTAAAACCATAAACAAAAAAAACGAAGAAAATGTCTTGATGAAGATAAATTGCTTGTTCAAAATGGAATGGGCGACGAGACGAATCGCCTGAAATATAAAATCACTTTTTATATAACAATTGAAAATGACTTTCTGGTTGATTGCAAGGTCAAGGAAAATTGAGGCTACTCATATGGGAAGGAAACAATATAGGACTTGTGGTTTTAATATATTACAGGGTGTATAGGAAAACCGGGATTTGGACACGATTTTTCCATGTTTTTTCGACCCGAAATTTTTTTCAAAAATGACCCTTTTAGGGCTATTTGATGCGAGGAATCGATTGCGCGCATTCCCGAAGCTTAAAAATGATTCCCTGACCCTGATTCAGGGAATCGGAGTGTGTGTATTGAAACGAAAATCGAAAAATTTTCGATTTCCTGCCTCAACATCATCTTCCTGGGGGTAATTTTATACGGGGAAAATTGAATTTTGGCCAAAAAACAAATTTTAGCCAAAAATCGAATTTTGAACAAAAAGAAAATTTTTTTGGGCGATTTTTTCATGTTTTTTCGACCCGAAATTTTTTCAAAAATGACCGTAACTACCATCATCTCTGTGAACTTATAAATTGCACACCAATTCTATGAATTTAGATTTTCGCATGCCATCGAAACAACCAATATGTGATAAGATAATTCGCTAACTTACATGAGAATAGCATAATGAGGAAACGAGGAAAATGGCCGTTTTCTCGTCCTGTGCTAGTTTGCTTATTGGGCCTTCTGCTAGGAATAGGATTTTCTTTTCTGATAAGATCCTTGAAAAATGCACATCGACATGCCAATTTGCCAAAATGCTTTCTCACCGAGGCTCAAATTCGTCCCAAAGAGCCACAGTTGCTTCTGGTTGGAGTCATGGTAAGGGTTTTATCGGGAAAAAAGCGATTTCCAACAAAAATAACCATTTTCGCTTCAAAACCAATTTTTCTTTTTTTTCTTCTACTGCTTTTTCTACTACTACTTCTTTGTCTTCTACTTCTATTACCACTTCTACTACTTCTTCTACTACTACTTCTTTTTCTTCTACTTCTACTACTTGTTTTTCTTCTACTTCTATTACCACTTCTACTACTTCTTCTACTGCTACTTTTTTTTCTACTTCTACTACTTCTTTTTCTACTTCTATTACCACTTCTACTACTTTTTCTTCTTCTTCTACTACTACTTCTAGAAAAATAAAAAACCCACTTTTTTGGTCCACTAAATTACAATTTTTAGACTGCGGCCAAGTATGTAGATACGCGTGCATATAATGTGTGGAAGACCTGGGCGAAATCAATACCTGGAAAAGTCCTATTCTTCGTCTCCGAGAACACTGTTAGTCAGCACAAGGACATGCCATTGATCAGGTTGAAGGGTGTTAACGATGACTATCCGCCTCAGAAGAAATCCTTTGCTATGTTAAGATGGTTTTTTGATAACCAGGTTTTAATTGAAGCCAATTTTGTCTTACCATTATGCATTTTAGTTGGAAAATTTTCATTGGTTTCTTCGCGCTGACGATGATTTATACGTACGCGGTGAGAAACTTGACCAGTTTCTACGTTCACTCGATCCGAATAAAGCACATCTGATTGGTCAAGCGGGCTTGGGCAACACTGCCGAGTATGGCCAGCTTTCACTCGGACCCCAAGATAACTATTGCATGGGTGGACCGGGAGTCGTTCTCTCAAGGGAAGCACTAAGATCCGTAGCTGGTCATCTAGAAAACTGTCTAGCCAATCTGTTGACTACGCACGAAGATGTTGAAGTTGGCAGGTGTCTTCGAAAACATGTCGGCATAGCGTAAGGACTTGTCAATCCTTGTTAAAGGACCAACTTTACTAGGAAAAAACGCTATATAAAATTAATCTATTCAGAAAGATCATGAAACATGGAGCATTTTTCGTTTTTACGACAACCTCTGAATCGTTGTAGTTTTCGAGATAATTGCGTTTGAAATTTGAATTTTTGTTCATGTTTTCGTTGTAATACACAAGCTTTTTTGAATTACAACGAAAACATGTATACAAATTCAAATTTCAAAGGCAATTTTCTTGAAAACTACAACAATTTAGAGGTTGTTGTAAAAACGAAAAATGCTCCACTTTTCATGATCTTTCTGAATAGAATATTTTTATATAGCGTTTTTCCGAATGGAGACTGGTCCTCTTTTAAAAACTGAATAGCACAGTTATTTTTTAGCTGCACGTGGAACTACGAAATGCAGACCCTGTTTCACAACAACCAAACCGTGCCCAATGTTTATGATAACGGGAATTTGGAGGAGCTCCGTCATGCCATCACTTTACATCCGATCAAAAAACCCGAGGTGATGAAGAAAATCCACGTGCATGCACTTTCACTTCGTTTGAATGAGTTGCGCGCGAAACGAATGACTCTGCAGCGGGATTTAAAAAGAGCAACGCAGCATTCTTTGAATCGCCGATTCACAAATACGACAACTGATGTGCAGAATTGGGACTACATGTCGGGCCATATATCCTTTTGTGCGAACCAAGTCAATTGTCCTCGACACACCACTGATGTCAATATGATGGCTGCTGTGAATGAGATTATTGTGCAGGTAAGAGAAAGAAAACTTCTTTCATTTCCATCATCATGGTATTCATTCCCATCTCCATCATCATGATATTCATTTCAATCTCCATTCTTGTTCATTTCCATCATCATGGTACAGTTTCATTGCTTTAATTTTTAGCTCTTTGACGACTTCAATGCAAATGCTCGACAACGCGGCCGAATCCTACAGTTCCAAAACACCCAATACTCGTATGCTAGAGTCGAACCTAGGCACGGAGTCGATTACGTGTTGGACATGATTCTTTGGTTCAAAAAGTTCCGGCCACCACATCGGGCAACTTTGTCCGTCCGCCGGCATGCTTATGTTCAACAAACATTTGGACCCATTGAAACTATAACTGATAGAAAATTTCGACAGAAGTTATCCAAAAGGAATCATATTGCGGAGGATGATGGGTTATCCTCAACCGATTCAACTATTTATTTGATTGTGCCATTAAAAGGTCGACCCAGTACATTCCAACGATTTTCGGATAATTTGCTATCTGTGATTCCACCGCAAGAGAAGAAGGTGGAAATTGTATTGGTGTTTTATAAGTAAAAATTAAATTTTTCCCCTTTTTTGCTAAATCCTAATTTACAGGTCCGAGAATGAAACTGATGACAACATCATCAAAAATTCCATTTTCGAGCTTTCACATATTCTGCCAGTTCATGTTATTGACATGACTAACAAGAGCTTTAACCGAGGACAAGCACTCACGGCGGGTACAGCAATTCTGCCCACGAATGCTCTACTATTTTTCATCGATGTCGATATGATTTTTAAATATGATACGCTTGAAAGAATTAGGCTAAATACCATTATGGGTGTCCAAGTATGTCCTAGTTTGAAACTAGTATAGTTGAAGCGTGATCTAGTAACATGGAGTGTAAACGAGTCGCATTGGTCCGTTGGACATGTCGTTTTTGAAACAACATGAACAAGAAAGATCATGTTTTATATCTGATATTTACGTATTCTGCACAAACTTTTCCGCCAAAATGCGACCACGCAGGGATGCCGAGTGCGGAAAAAAGTCTATAAAAGGAGGAAATTCTTCACGAGAATTACCCCTAAAGGGATCATTTCTCGCGAAAAAAGTTTTAAAAAATTCACGTTCAGTGCGACGCTTCAACTATACTAGTTCCGACTGTTTCACACACAGTTTTTCATCCATTTCTTCTTTTTAGGCATATTTCCCCATCGTATTTAGTGAATTTTCTCGCCATTCATGGTCATCGTTGGATCGAGACGAACAGCGTCATTTTTCATATAACAGAAGACGGGGATATTTCAGGCATTTTGGGTTCGGTATTGCATCCATATATAAGCAGGATTTTGACGCTGTCGGAGGCTTTGGAAATTTTGAAGGTTGGGGCCTCGAAGATGTCGACTTATTTGAAAAGTGCATTTCCTCTCATTTACGGGTCTTACGTGCTCCAGATCAGCTTGTCCATGTATATCATTCCATTAAATGTCCCAGTACTATGCCAACTAAGCAAAGAAATATGTGCATTGGTTCCAAGTAAGAGTCATAAATTTATATACGAATTATTCTTATACTTCAATTTAGAACTGCCAGTCTTGCTTCACTTGATTCTCTTGCCGAACAAATCTCACTTTATACATAATATTGTAGTATAAAATTTGTTTTAATTAATTAAATTTATTTATTTAACTCAAAGGCATATCACTATATTAAGAGTTAATAAGGCACAGTCAAAAGATAATAAACATAACAATATACACAAAGAGGTAAGTAGGTATCCGTTGAGCCGACGTTACGACTAGAGTAGAATTTGAAGCGGTTACTCCAAGGGGTCCCATGGTTCGGTGGTACTGGGCTTGTCGAAATATAGAGCTTCAAGTTGGCTGCCTTGGGTGCTCACTTCTTGATTGTTCTGCATAAGGCTCCGATTGATTGGCGGCACTTCACTTTGGCGACATGGTTCTTGTAACATAGCTTCGGGTCCAGATCGATGCCAAGATAGCGGAATTGTTTGACATGTTCGATCTTTTCGTTTCCGATTTCCAGATCCAAGTCATAGTGGTGGTTGAAAGCGGTGAATAACATACTTTTGCATTTCATGGCGTTCAGTGATAGCGAAAGAGCACGATACTTGCTTGATATCTTTTCCATATATTGGTGAAGCTCTTCATCTTGGTGTTCCTCTTCAGCATTGACCTTCTTTGGATACGCTACCGGGATCGGTTTCACATAGGCTAGGTCGTCAGCAAACATCATCAGCTTGGCATTGGGACTGAGCTGCGGAAGCATGTTGGAGAATCAACGAGTTCGAGCTGCAGCGTCGAAGCCACAAAGTCCATCGCCTCGATGTCCACCTCTCTGGCCAAACTCAGCGCTAAGACGAACAGGCAGAGGACCTCACTGACATCGGCCAGAAGGGATCAACGCTGGAAGCCTGGTTCAAGCTCAACAAGACCCTCATGGAGAGAGAAAGAAAGAAGACATGCCGAGCTGCGCAGCATCCAGAACGACCAACTACGCCCGCTTACGAGCTGAAGCTGATCGCCGAACCAGTCGACTACCACTACTACTGGCAAGTGCCCGAATTCTACACCTGGGACGACAAGAACAGCGAGTGGAAGCCGCAGAAGAGGAAGACTCTCAAGATTGGCCGCATGTACCACTCCAGCCCGGCGCAGTCTGACCGCTACCATCTACTTCTGCTGCATGTCAAGGGCGCAACCTGCTACGAAGACCTCCGGACATTCGACGGCATACGCTACGACTCATAAAAGTTAGCTTGTATAGTGGGACGACAATTGTGCTTGTAATTCCCTTACAAACATCCGTTGAACATGTCAAGAAGTACGTCGCCAAACTAGTTACGAACAACTTCCAAGCCTAGCAGTCGCTGCTCAAACAACTCCAGTTTTTACAAATTATCCTCAAAGACGACTTGGTTGGGACTATACTTGAACATTTTTTACCAAAAATACGAATTATTACTCATTTTTCTAAAGAAAATTTTCTCGATACGACGAATTGATAGGGGTACAGTATCTCCCGTTGTTCACATATGATTGGTTGGTCTGTTGCATGCTGAATAAACTTTTTATTTATCGTCCCGTTCTTGTTCGTCCAGTTTTGGTGTTTTTCGTTTTTCATCCTTTTTCTGAAATCACCCATTTTCGAATGGAAAGACATGAAATATTCAAACGAAAACCTTTTATATGTTATATCATAGCATTGCACAACAACATTTACATTTGATGAGAATAAAATTTTATTATTATTTTTCAATTTAGTGACTGTTGTTTGCGAGTACAAATTCGAAAAATGCCCAAGAAATTTGCTGGAGAAAACACAAAAGCGACAGTAGCACGAGAACGTAAAAATGCTGCTCAAGTAGAGAAACAGACTAAAGCGGCACAAGCCAAAGAGGTTTGAATTATACTTCTTGCATTATTGATAACTTTGATGTTTAGGATGCTTATTGGGCGGATGATGATAAAAACGTACTGAGAAAACAACAGAGAAAGGTAGGTATTTTTCAACATTTTTCTTGGTGAAATATAATTTCTCATGAAGGGTGTATTTTTTATTTATAAATAAAGTTTAAAATTAAATTTTTGGAACTACTTCGGCTGTGGAGACCCAGTCAACAGGTCTCAAAACTTGTGTAAAACATTTAAAAATTTTGTTTGAAAATGCGCTTTCTAGGGGTAATTTTACATGAGAAACACGATTCTGATGTTATTGATCTTTTTAGGAGGAGGAAGAAAAGAAACGCCAACAAGCACTTCAACGAAAGCAGGAACTCAAGGCGATGCATGACGAAGAAATTGTAAGTCAGTTTCGAATTTCTAGAGATGTCGATTTTTTTCAGAATTCGATTAGTAGTAGTGGAAAGGCAAAGACTACAACGCCCCATAAAGTGACTCGAGCTGTGATCGAATCTAATCGAGAGGCGCAAGAAAAACTTCGGCTTGAGGAGGAGGAACGACGGCGTCTTGAAGAGAAGCGTATTGAGCCATTGGCACCAGAAGTGGAAGTGAATATTAATCAGCTTGATCCTGATGCATTAAATGCAAGAAATGTGAGTTTAGTTAGAGAGCGATCACCCTATGTATTAGTAGCGTAAGGGGGGGGGGTATACACCCACCCCATTCCTGGAAAAATTGAAAATTTTCCCTTGTTCCCCTTATGCTTTTGCCCAAAATTTTACATTTTTCAACCAAATTTTGACCATTTTTTCAACAAAAATCCGGTAATACTGCACTTAGTATCACCTATTCAACGTAGGCGTATTCAACGTCCGTTGAATAGGTAACACAAAGTGCAGTATTACCAAAAATCCTATTTTTTTAGCTTAAAATTCGCGCGATTTTTGAAAATTTTTCGTCAAAAAAAAATGCAAAAGTACAGTGCTTTTCTTTTGGCTCATCCTGTAATGGCAATAAATTCTAATTTTAGGTTGAAGATGCCATAAAGGCCCTTACGGTCGAAGAATCCTCGGTTGATAGACACCCTGAAAAGGTAAGTCTAGTTGGGGTCGTTGAAATAAATCCCAAATTTAGCGAATGAAAGCTGCTTATACCGCTTTTGAAGATCGGAATATGCCACGTTTAAAAGAAGAGCATCCCACGCTTCGCTTATCTCAATTACGACAAATTTTGAAAAAGGTATGCGAATTTCGGATTAACTATATATTGGGTTATTACAAAAATTCCCAGGACTTCACTTTTCAGTTTTTACTTTTTTATACTCTATAGTCGGTTTCAGCGAGAGAGAAAAAAAAGCGCTGCCCACGTGACCAAATGGCTAGAACGCTGGAGCTAAAAAGACCATTTTATATAGGATGTTCAAAAAACCGCCATTTGGCGAAAATTTTTTTCTCCAAAATGACATGATTATTATTGACTCTTATAGGCACTGGTTCGAATTCCATCAGGAGCGAAATCTTTTTTAGCGAATCATAAAAAGTGGTTAAAGCAAACTCCCCTTAAAAATGCATGAAAATTTTTCGCCTTTCATTAGTTTTTTGTAAAAAAATTTTCTGTACCCTATTTCGCTGGTTCTTTTCACCAAAAAAACGCAAAAATACAGTTTTTTGCTATCCCTGTATATCGATAGAGTATAAAAAAAAGTGAAATCAGAGAACTTTTGGAACAACCCAATAGTTATTTTCCATTTCCGAAATGTTGCCTTCCAAAAACTTTTACAGGATGTTCCAAAACAACCGCCATTTTTTTGACGAAAATTTTTCAAAAAATTTGTTTCTTCCAAAATGACTCAGGGATATTTTTATGCGAGAAATCGATTGAGCGCATCGAAAACCCTTGAAAACGCCTCCTAGACCATGAAATATAAGATTTTCGTATTTTTTCAGTTATTTTCACTAGGAATTCCTAATTGAAAATAGGATATTTCATGATCTGGGAGGCGTTTCCAAGGTTTTTCAATGCGCTCAGTCGATCTTGCATAAAAATACCCCTAATGAGTCATTTTGGAAGAAAAAATTGTTTGAAAAATTTTCGTGAAAAAATGACCAGATGGCTGTTTTTTGAATACCCTGTACAGACCATGTGATTTTTTGTTGAAAGTTTATTTATTTGAATTAAGGAGTGGCAGAAATCACCAGAGAATCCTTTAAATCAGTGATCAGAGGCCTTTATTGTATATTTTGCGTTTATTTAATAAAATATTTTTCTTAAAGATTCTATAATTTTATTGTGCCTTTGTTTGGCTTGCATATTTTATAACTCGCTTTATATATGTTACGAGAAAATCTGAACTGATCAGATTTTCCCGGGAAATCTGATCAGTTCAAATTTTCTCGAAAAACAGAATTTCCCATAATATATACATTACGTAGATGGTTAACGTGACTGTGTTTGGTACGAAAGAACAAGAATTTCCTGATGTGAATGTAAATCAGACGATTGAAGAATTGTTGGATGGTTTATCTTTAAACGGATCGGATTTTGGTACATTTTAATTGTAAAAATCTGTTTAACTCAAATTAGGTATAATTTATTATGGTCGTACGCTGAAAAGGGATCAAGTCATTTCCGAATTACCTGGGCTTAAACCAAATCACAAGTTGTATATTATATGCCAGAAGGCAAAAGTTCCGGAAACTCCAGTATTGCTCCCCACCAAAGCAAAGGAAGTGGCTAAGGAATGCTTGTATCGTTTGGAAAACTTGCAACCGTACGAAGAGGAAAAGGTGTACCATTTTGCCATTCATGAGATTACAGGGTGTTCCAAAAAAAAAAATCCGCCATTTAGTCATTTTTTTGGCGAAAACTTCAAAAAAATTTTCTATAAAATGACTCAGGGTATTTTATGCGAGAAATCGATTGCGTACATTGAAAAATCTTGAAAACGCCTCCCAGACCATGAAATATCCAATTTTTGTAGTAGGAATTCCTATTGAAAAATATGAAAACTGGATATTTCCTGGTCTGGAAGGTTTTTCTATGCACGCAATCGATTTTTCGCATAAAAATACCCATAATGAGTCATTTTGGAGAAAAAATTTTTCTCCAAAAAATGACCAAATAGCGGTATTTGTGGAACACCCTGTATAAAATGATCTTTTTAGCTACTTTCATACATTTACGATAAAAATTACAAGGCCAATCTATTGAAGGATTTTCGTCCGTTGATTAATCGAGATATGCACATTATGAATGCTCTCAATGATTTTTCATGTATTAAGGCATCAATTGGAGAGGTAAGTGTTTTGAATCCGAAACATTGTCTCACTGATGCACAGGGTGTTCCAAAAAACCGCCATTTGGTCATTTTTTGGTGAAAACTTTTCAAAAAATTCTTACAAAATGGCTCAGGGATATTTTTATGCGAGAAATCGATTGCGCGCATCGAAAAACCCTGAAAACACCTCCCAGACCAGGAAATATCTAATTTTCATATTTCTCAATAGGGATTCCTACTACGAAAATCTTATATTTCATGGTCTGAGAGGCGTTTTCAAGGTTTTTCGATGCGCATAAAAATACCCCTAATGAATCATTTTCGAGAAAAAAATTTCCGCCAAAAAATTATCAGATGGATGCTTTTTTGGGACACCCTGTATAACTAAAGATCGGCTTTTTTCAGGAGAACTTTGTTACGGAACACCCAAATTTTGCAGTTATCGTCAAATCTATGTTAGACAAAATTGTTGTTAGTATACCAACGACATCTTGGTTTGCCAACCAACCAGGCAATGCAGTTCGTCGTCAAGCGCCAGCCATGAACGCATCACCGTTGATCACTCCTGAGATGTTACGGAATGCCCTAAATGTTGCTCTTCTACCAACTCCTCCAGTGCAACCAAATCAAAATGTGGCGACTAGCGGTGGTGGAAATGCTGCTAACCAGACTCAGCGAAATTATGCAGCTCAATTGGAACAGTTACGTGAATTCGGATTTTCAGATGGTTAGTTTTTCTTTCTCTTTTCGAAACGCTGCAGTGGCGTAGCCAGACTCCAACAATGGGGGGAACCTTTTCAAAAAAATTTTTTACTTTGGTTCCTTTTTATCCCCTTATGTTTTTTCGAAAACTTTTCAAAAATTTAGGCAAAAACATAAGGGGGACAAATGCAATTTTTTCAAGCTTTTTTTAAAAAAATTTCAAAAATCACTTTAATCTCCTGTTTTTTCGCGCCACCAGATGTGAAAATTTTTTGCTGAAAACACTCATTTTTATGCGGAAAACGCGCAGAAATTTTCGATTTCGACGAAAATTTTGTTGAAATCCTTGAGTCAATGCACAAACCAGAATTTTTTTTGAAAAACACTTATGTATATGCTGAAAATGCTCAGAAAATGAAGAATTTTTGGTTTAAAAAATGTCAAATTTGGGTATTTTTTTTGTTGAAAAATGGAAGAATTTAGACAATTTTGGTGAAAAACTTTAGTCAAAGTAAAATCCAGAGCCGCAGGCGAAATTTTTTTTTGAGAAATGCTTGTTTTTAAGCTGAAAATAAATGCTCCGAAAATTACAATTTTTTGTAGAAAAAATGGAAAATTTTGCTTTTTGGTGAAAAAAAAGGAAATTTTGGTTAAAAATAGTTATGAGGGACCATTAAGATTTTTAGAAAAATTTCGGGCAAAAACATAAGGGGGAACCACCCCGGGTTTCCCTCTTCCCCTAGCTACGCCACTGAAACGTTGTAAGTTTTTAGATAACGAGAACTTAATTGCATTAGAGGCCTGTGATGGGAATGTTGACCAAGGTAATTTGTGTGTGTATTTTTATTTGATCGAATACCAGTTCCAATAAGAGTTCTTTAACTAAAACAACACTTTTTAGCTTTGGAGCTGATTATTACAATGCGTGAAAATCCAAGCGACGCTTAAATATATATATGTGGTTTTATATTGTTTATGTTTTGATCTAGTATCAAGATAAATTAACATGTATTCAAAAGTTTATATTCACCGAATCCATTATCCCGTTTTGATGTATAGAAGATCAATTTAAACATACATTATAGATTAATTATTAATGATGAGGAACATGGTTTAAACCAGCTTCACTTGACCAATGATATTCTGGGGCGCCGGGTGAAAAGCACGTGCTTTAAAAATTAATTTGAAATTACAAATTTAAGACAAATCATACTTGTCCCTCAAGATTCTGTCTCCCTCGACAAAATACATTAGATAAAAGTTGCACATCTCGTCTTTGCCAGTAGGTCCAATTGTAATTTGACGATCTTCGTTGTTTTTAATTGTGCATCTAAATTATGCATGAAAATAGCAAGTTCAAGATAGTCACAAAAAGGGTCGTATGTATACAGAACAATACAGAGTGAGCCAAGAAAAAACCCGTACTTTGCGTTTTTTGGTGAAAATTTTTCAAAAATCACTTATATAGGGTAGTATTTTCATGCGATTTTTGAAAAAAAAATTTAAAAATTTTTCGCCAAAAAATGCAAAAGTACTGTTTTTTGGCTCACGTGATCATCCTGTAGATAAACAATTTTGAGGAGAGCGAAGCCCAATTTTTGGAGCCAAATATCTTTTATTACCTTGCTGCAACGATGTCACCCGGAGCAATAACTACTGAGGCGTTCTTAACCGGTCCAAACATTTGTGGTAGCTGAGGGTCACGTGATCCAATGAGGCTCCTACAAATTTCGAATATAAAAATCTATCGAATATCTGGAGCAATTGGGGTATAAGAGCTTCTTATACCTCCATTGAACATGGTGTCTAAAATCGGAAATTTTATTTGTCGAAATTTTTTCAAAAATCACCCTACTCGGGGTAATTTTATGCGGAGAGAACACATTGGTGATATTATTTTGGCATTAAAAAACATCCGCATAAAATTACCCCGAATAGGGTGATTTTTGAGAAAATTTCGAAAAATAACAAATTTGTCGATTTTAGACACCACGTTCAATTGGGGGTATAAGAGGCCGAAGTAGCCTCCCGAACATCTTACCAGTCATCACGCCCAGTTGTTGGATCTTCGCGTACAAGCCAGCCACTTACTTCGGTGCCATGAGAATGTGTATGGACACGAAAAGCGAACGGATGCATTTCCACTGGTTCTAAAAACACATTTTATCTTTGAAAATTCTGGGAGGGCCGAGCTGAGGCGAGTTATCACAAAAAAATATTTCTCAAAATTTTTTCGACAAACGTAAAAAATGTTCAAAAAAATACTGTTTGCGAGGAAAAATAGAAAAAATTATTTTTTGGGATGTTTTTTGGCCTTTTTTACGACTTTTTTTATTGAAACTTGCTATAAAAAAGGTCAAAAAACACCTAAAGATGGCCAAAAAACACCCCAAAAAAGTTTGTTTTCGATTTTTGCTCGAAAACAGTATTTTTTCATCGTTTCGAACATTTTTTACGTTTGTCGAAAAAATTTTTGCGATAACTCGCCTCAATCAGCCCTTTAAACACTACCATCGATAACACATGCGGCTTCAAAATCTTCCGTAGTTTTCGGCTTGATAGTTCCACCAGTTACAATTAAAAGTGTTGAAGCTGTACGCGGTTGAGGAATCGGCGTAGAAACAACCCGGACTCCCGAAGTGTCTTCTTTGTCAGTTTTATGCATGTAATGGACTTGTAGTACAACAAAGCGACTTTGAGTTTCACCACCGACCGGGAAGCCAACTCCTAAAAATTTGAATGTTTAGAGCTATTGTGGATCAGAAGGGTCACCCCAGGGTCAAAAATCGAAAAAATTTTTCTAAAATTGTTTAACAATGACATATTTAGGGGTAATTTTATGTGAAAAATCGATTGCCCTCATTCCCGAAGCGTGAAAACCTTTGTTTGATCCTCAAAAATCAGCAAAAAATTCGAAAAAATTAAGTTTAAAGTCAAATGTGGGTAAAAATACGTATTTTTCTTCAATTTTTAAGGGTCAAACAAAGGTTTTCACGCTTCGGGGATGCGCGCAATTTGATCCTGGAGTGACCCCCCTGACCCACACAATAGCTCCGAATGTTTTCATCAAGAAAAAGTTGAATCAAGAAAAAACAAACTCACCTTTTGGCAACTCAAGTTTAGGTGCACCTTTGCCCCATGCATACAAAATTTGAGGTTGTGTTGCGCAAGTTGGGGCACGACGATACTGTGTTCCTGCAATGCTCATTTCACCACAATCCCTTAAAAACAAGCGATTTAAATAAAACAAGAAACTCTTACCAAACTGGATCTTCACTGCCTGGCTCTTCGCAACCGAAAAGGAGAATGTGGTGAACTTCATGCATGTCAGCGATCGGATCAAATCCAACTAAAAGTACAGGGTGTATAAAGACTTTTACAGTTGGTGACACCTCCGTTTAATGACAGCGACCACGCAGGGATGCTGTCGGGAAAATTTGGTATATATAGCAAGTCGATTTCTTTATATACCAAATTTTCCCGCCGGCATCCCTGTGTGGTCGTTATGTCCCCCTATTAGGTGTCATAAAACGGAGGTTTGACTGTACCAAAACTTTTTACNTGGTATATATAGCAAGTCGATTTCTTTATATACCAAATTTTCCCGCCGGCATCCCTGCGTGGTCGTTATGTCTCCCGCCGGGTGTCATAAAGGTTTGACGGTATAGGAAATTCCTACCAATATAGTTAGTTTCGAGCATGTTCAGTGGATATGATGTACAAAGATAAGTTTCATTCTAAATTTATCAATTGTTTACAGAGACACGGATATTGGCGTAGTCAGAACCCCAAAATTGGGTGGGGAGAGGGCAAAATGGCGTAGGGAGAAGAGTCGGCTAGGGAGGAGGACACTTCCCTTCCTTAAAGAACCATTCCAGTGGGAAAAAAGTTGCCCATGTTTTGTTGATATTGGGAAAGTTCATGAAAAATGGAATATTTTTTGTTTTTATGACATGTCCTACGTCCCTGGGGCCACCCCCTCTAGCTACGTCCCTGAGGCCACCTCCTCTAGCTACGTTCCTGGGGCCACCCCCTCTAGCTGGGTATGCGACACTTGCGCATGTACATTTGCGCATGAAACATTGCGCACCTACATTTGCGCATTCACTTTTGTGAGTGCAACATTTGTTCATGCGCAAATGTACGTGCGCAAATGTACATGCGCAAGTGTCGCCAACCCCTCTAGCTACGTCCCTGGGGCCACCTCCTCTAGCTACGTCCTTGGGGCCACCCCGTTCTAGCTATATTCCTGGGCCACTCCCTCTAGCTACGTTCTTGGGGCCACCTCGTTCTAGCTATGTCCCTGGAGCCACCCTTCTAGTTATGTTCCTAGGGCACTACCTTAGCTACGTCCTTGGGGCCATCCCCTCTAGCTATGTACCTGGAATCACCCCCTCTAGAAACGTCCCTGGGGCTACCCCTCTAGCTACGCCCCTGTGGTCACCCCCTAGCAACACCATCGATGGTCTCACATACTCTTCTAATAACGCAATAAAAAACTTACATGTTCAACTGAGACACCCGGCATGCGAATCTCCGTGGTCTCAACATCTTCAACCTCCACTTCTGTCATGCCAACAATCTTTGAAAAAACCCCATTGTCAAAAAATACAAATAAAAGAACAGCCAAAAATGATAATTGTCCCATCTTCATTATTTTGTTGAGCACAGCCTCTGGAGGAACCTGCGTGCTCGTCAATGAATGCAAATATGTTTCCTTTAGTCCGATGCGGCACTCTCAATAACCAATCGAGAGAGGGAGAGAAGGCACCAGAATGTCTTCNGCGATGTGAAAAACAATGAATTACGTCGATCATTTCCGGATTCGAGATTTTTGCATTGTCCACAACACTTTTGACCGCATTCGGAAACGGAACTGCAATTGGTCGAACGAACAGGGCATTGTAATACTTAAAGTAAATAGAACAAGCTGTGTTTTAGGCTTGTCCTTATGTTCATTGTGAATGAACCTAACTAACAAGCATATGAGGGTGATAGCAGGGTTGCACAAATTTCCGGAAATGGTCACGGAGACGATTGAATCAGACAACAAACTAAAGTTCGATGATTTCGTTTCAATACATTTTCCCTGATTCAATGTATAAAGCACAAAAGATTTTCGAGTATAAAACCCGGCATAGGCTCTAATGGAACGAAACCAAATTCAGGGTTTTCGTGTCGTTTTATTCGATCGTTTCATTTGAATTTGCCTGAATATTGACACGAAAATCATGAATTTGGTTTTGTTCCATTCGTATCGTTTCAAACTTTTCATTTCATTCGAGTTTATGCCAAAAACCCATGTTATGAAGTTGAGTATATTAAAGAGTTTTGGATTTCTTCTATACATAAAAGTTGAAGTAGTTGCTTAACAAGTTTTTGCTAAGCCAAACTGACATCGAATACCCACTTTCGGCACGTTATCGCACGAACCGGCTTATCCCTTCTTTATNTTTCATACGAGTCTATGCCCAAAAAACAAAATAACATATATCATCAGAATTTTGTCACTAGTACTACACCTTCTTGTAGCTCACTCGTATCATTTGAGGTATTCCTGGCCATAGTTTCTTGTTCGAGAATAGCTCTCAGCTGACCGCACTCATCTCGAAGCCTGATAATTTCTTCACACAGGTTATCACGGATCTTTTCTTGCTCCAAGCATTCTTCAGCCAAGGCCGCAACATTTTGACTTCCACTCGACAATTCCAGTTTGAAGTCTACATTCATATCTTGTAATTGTGAGTACAGCGTCATTATTTTCCGTTGTTCTTCAGCAATTTCTTCTTTCAAAGCAGATTGAATGGCAAACAGCTGTTTTTCTAAGAATGGCCCTGGCACTACGTCATTGGGTTTTTCTTCCGACTCGTTTGTGACCAACGAATCTGGTACATCACCCGAAGTTGGTTCAACAGAAACTGTTTTGAGCTAGAAAAAAAGATAATATAGTCAACTCTCGATTTAATTAGACCCCCAGGGAGGAGTCACTAAATCGAATCGGAGGGAGGATGTCACTAATCGAGTTTGACCGTATTTATACTTTTGCAATGCATCCCTAGGTGGTCGTGTTGGGGGGAAATTTTTGGGAGGGGTCACTAAATCGAANCAAGATAGCCTTGGGGTTGCGGCGAGCTTCACGGAGGAGTTGACGGGCTTCGCTGGAGCTGCGTTTGACCGTATTTATACTTTTGCAATGCATCCCTAGGTG
Source organism: Acrobeloides nanus (assembly GCA_900406225.1). Lineage (NCBI taxonomy): Eukaryota > Metazoa > Nematoda > Chromadorea > Rhabditida > Cephalobidae > Acrobeloides > Acrobeloides nanus. Next base: position 37,192 of record OZJO01000613.1, on the reverse strand, counting down.
GTCGTGTTGGGGGGAAATTTTTGGGAGGGGTCACTAAATCGAACTAGAGGGAGGGGTCACTAAATCGAGAGTTGACTGTAAGACTTGATCAAGAATTGCTACCTTTCTTTTTAGCATAGTAATCCCTGTTTGCACGTCCCATATTTCTTGCTCTTTAGCTTTAACGTCACGCTTTTCATTCCGCATTGCAAGAACCTAAATTTAGAATAAATTATTTGAATGCTCTTTAATTTAATTTCCGGGTTATAACAAGGACAACCAACTCAATGCGTGCCCAGAATTTTCTTTTTACTATACAGGGTGTATTTAAAAAACCGGAATTTGGGTGATTTTTCCAATTTTCGACACGAAAATTTTTTTCAAACATGATCCTATTACGGCTAATTTTATGCATTGTGCGCATTTCCGAAGCTTGAAAACGCTTCCCTGATCCTGAATCAAAGAATCCTGAATGTATTATAGTAACAATTGGTCATCGCTTCAATACACACACTCCGATCCACTGAATCAGAGAAACGTTTTCAAGCTTCGGGAATGCGCGCTATCGATTCCCACATAAATTTACCCCCAGAAAATCAAAAATTCTTGATTTTGAAAAAAAATTTCCCTGCCAATCCCAAGTAGTACCCAAAAGTTGTAGGGAACGATGCGAGAAGACGATTGACGCCAAAATTATCGAAATAGGAGACAAAAAAATTTTTCAAAAAAAGGTTAAGCAGGGATTAATAAAAAAAAGTTTTAGTAATAACTAATACATTTTTAACGGGGAGCGTGCGCTCGGGAACTCTATATACTTTTTAGTGAAAATTTTATATGCTTTGAATTGAAAAAAATCGTATTTCCTGAGGTTTTGGAATAATAAAAACATCAAATTCGTGTTTTGGACTAATGATTTTGGACTAAAAATATCTGGTGCTAGTCGAGAATAGGTATCCAATGAAACTTTATGTAACCAATAAAGCTTTATGTATCCAATGAAAATTTATGTATCCGATGAAACTTTATGTATCCAATGAAATTTTTATGTATCCAATGAAAAAAAATTCAAATTTTTAGGTCTAGGCTTAGGCCTAAGTCTAGGCCTAAACCTAGGACTATTTCTAGGCCTAAGCCTAGGCTTAAGCCTAAGCATAGGCCTAAGCCTAGGACTATTCCAAAGCCTAAGCCTATTCCTAAGCCTAGGCTTATGCCTAAGCCTAAGCCTAGGCCTAAGTCTGTGCCTAAGCCTAGGCCTAAGCCTAGGACTATTCCTAAGCCTAAGCCTAGGCTTATTCCTAAGCCTATGCCTAGGCTTATGCCTATTCCTAAGCTTAGGCCTAAACCTAGGCATATTTGATTCAGTCAAATATGCCTGAAAGTCATTGGATACATAAAGTTTCATTGGATATCTATTCTCTACTAGCACCAAATATCCCTAGGCAAAAATTTTTATCGATTTTTGACACGCAAAAAGAAACGGCTCGGCGCGGGATTGAACCTTATACGTACAGTTTGACACCACTTCACACTTTGCCATGTAACCGGCAATCTCTTTGTGAAAAACGTTATATTAACTTATGATTCAATAACATATATCACAGCACATACAGTGTTATGTAAATGTTCAAGGAGATTTTCTTGTTTCAAAATCTCTTCTTGGATAGCCGTGCTCGTTTCTGGCATATTCTTTTTTAGCTCTTCTATAGTCATCGGAGGCACATATCTAAAATCACGTACACGTATGATTTTGATTCGCCACTTTTTCATTCAAAAGTCGTCATTTGATGAGTAATGAACGTAGTGAATCCGATCGAAAGCAAATCTGGATTCCAAAAAAGAGCGACGAAGACATATAAGAGAGTTCGTTTGATGTCATAGAGCATCTAACTAAAAGTGGTTTTCTTCATCCGAAAGAGACGCCTAATCATTGATTCCCGATGAAACTTGCGCATATTAGACTTGTTTTAAGAAATCCTTTTTCCTGTTCAACATTTCCCCTTTTAGTGTACATGGTATGGTGCTTGGGATATGGAGTTTTCTATTGATTATAGTAGCCAATGTGGTATGTGGGAATGATGATGAAAGTCTCGAGATTCCCGGTTGTATCGATTTGGATGCACTCCCAAACAACTTAGCGAAACTTGAAAATGATCAGATTGCCAAGTTGAGATGTCTGTGTAGTTCGAGTAAAAGAATGGATATGCATGGTCAATTGGGGGTGTCTATTATGTGTATCTATGGATCACGTCTAGAAGATGTGAGGCAATCGATGTTGGCTGTGAATGAAGCGAATCGTACTATACACCGAGTAAGTGATTCTACGGGGTGAGCAAAAAAACCGTACTTTTTTGGTGAAAAATTTTCAAAAATCAACCTATAAGGGGTATTTTCATGCGATTTTTGAAAAAAAATTTTTGCCAAAATTTGTAGATATTCGGAAAGTTCATGAAAAGTGGAGCATTTTTTGTTTTTATGGCACCCTCTGAATCGTTGTAGTTTTTGAGAAAATTGAGCGTGAAGTTTAGATTATTTATTACAACGAAAACATGAATCTCAAATCCCTGATTCAATCGAAAGTTGTTTATTGGCAAGAAAATAATTGGAATTTCTTGAGTATTTAGGAAAAAGAAAATGTAGCATTTTTTCAGCTCAATGAGACGAATAAAATGACACCAAAATTATTGAATTTGAACAATGTTTTGGGTTATTGAAACGAAAATTCTAATTCAGAATTTTCGTTTCAATAACCCAAAACATTGTTCAAATTCAATAATTTTTGTCATTTTATTCGTCTCGGTGAGCTATAAAAAATGCTGTACTTATTTTTCCCAAATGTTCAAGGATTTTTCATAATGTTTTATTCAATCGTTTCAATAAACAATCTGATTAATGAATCAGGGTTTTCGTTTCAATGTTCAAACTCGTTTGAAAATTTTTTTGTTTCGCTCATTATTTTTTACAGTTAGATTTTCAAGTAGTGCGGTAAAAGCAAAAAATGCTCCAAATTTTGTGCTCTATCACATAGCACCCCAGAAGTAGACTGGTCCTTGAAATCTCCCGGGAACAGTCAAAATAGGAAACATTTAGATATCAATCAATCACATGGCAATCGATGAAACTTTCAATGAAACATTCATAGATTTCCCCCTGCACGAACTTCAGCAATTCGAAATTCGCTCATGTCATGGTTCTCCGCTAAATCTCTCCTACTTAATACCCACAACAACAAGCCTGAAATCACTAACGGAAATAACAATCGAAGACTGTCAGCTAGAAGAAATGCCGATTGAATTGCTGAAGCGAAGCTACAACTTAAAAGTGTTGAATCTCCGAAAGAACAAAATCATTCACATAAAGAAATACGAGCTAGAAGAAGTGGCTAAATCAGTAAGACGACTTTACAAATAAGCGAAAATGCCTGTAAAGAATGAAATTATAGCTGGAAGTATTGGACCTGAGTGGAAACCTTTTAGCCGAAATGGAATCAGACTCGATTGGGCAATTGAAAAGTCTCAACAAGTTGATCATTGGAGAGCACAACTCGGTGAAAAATTTGGCAAATGACTTGGGCAAACTGACGGAAATTAGAGTAAGTTGTGGGAGCAAATTTTTGGAACTAGTGTCAATTCGGTATCCCAGTGAACGAGAAATTTTCGAAAAAAATTTTTTTAATTCGATTTTGAGTAAAATTCGATTTTTTTCAACTGGATTAAAGAAGACTACTCTATCCAACTGCGCTATGCACACACGGGACTCGAACCCTGTACCTTTAGATTAAAGTACAGTACTCTATCCAACTGCGCTATGTGAAATTCGGATTCCCCGCATAAAATTGCCCCTAGAGGGGTCAAATTCCAGATGATGAAAAAAATTTTTTGAAAAATTTCATCTTCAGTGGGATATTAGTTCCAAATTTTTTCATATGGAGTTTTTAGACTTTAGACCTGACACGGATCGACGGGTTGGACGACTTGTCCAAAATCAACTTCACGCAGACAAAAAAGCTGGAAAATCTAATTTTGACTGGGTGTAACATTAAATCTATTAATAGAAGCCATTTGAATGGATTGGCAAACTTGAAGAAGGTAAACAAATGTTATTTTAGACGAGCTTTTTTTGACTGCTTCGTATTTCAGCTAGACCTACGAGTCAACTTGCTCGAAGCTATAGAAGAAGGAAGCTTTGCTCAAATGCACAATCTCAACTATTTGTCTTTAGCTGGCAACTTTCTTCAAGAATCTACTTTTGGGCCGAAGCTGTGGGATGGTCTTCACAGCCTCCAATTTTTGGATATTGGTTGGAATGAAGTGACTCAGATTTCAAGCCAATTTTTCAAAAATCTTCATAAGTCTCTTCGAGCACTTGATCTTAGTCACAATGAAAAGTTGAGCAAGGTAATACAAAAAAAAGACAAAATGGTACAAAAAAAGGCTATATAAAACGTTTAGATTAACGAAAATGCCTTTGGAAAAATGGTACAACTTGCACGGCTGAATTTAAATGGATGTGGGCTAAAAAATATCACGAAAGAAATGTTTCGAGGAATGACTCATTTAACTGTAAGGACAGGATGGCGCACAAAAAACCGGATTGTTGCAATTTTTGAGCGAGTTTTTCAAAAAATTTTTTTGGAGCTACTACACAATATGGGAGGAGGGTCACTCACGTGAAAAAATTTTCAAAATTTTTTTTCTGGAAATGAAATTTTGTGGGTTTTTCCCATGACCGAGTGGCTAAGAGCTCTGCATGAACTCATAGAGCGCGGGTTCGATTCCGCGCCCAAAGTCATTTTTTTAAAATTTTGTTGTCAAAGTCATAATAAATTTTTGTACATCCACATTTTTAACACGATGGAGCTATTTTTCTCCATGAAAACTTTTGAAAAAATTGAAAAAAAGTTTTAGATTTTTCCAAAAGTTTTCATGGAAAAATAATAGTGCCATCGTGTTCTCCCCCGCATAAAAATGTGGATATGCAAAAATTTTTATGACTTTTAGGTGCGGGATCGAACCCACGCCCGATGAGTTAATGCAGAGCGCTTTAGCCACTCGGCCATGAGGAAAACCCGCAAAACCTCATGATATGATACTCGTTTTGAAGCGCTTGACGAGCTGAGTCGATTGGCGACATTTCTTGTTGAAATTTTGACCCCTGCATTCACCTTTTCGGATTTGAGCCCGTTTTGAAGGCCTTGTAAATTTTTAGGAACTTGATCTCTCGTTTAACAAGATTGAATTCATCGACTCGTTAGCCTTCGAGGAACAAACATCGCACTTACAACAATTGTCATTAGATGAAAACCGCCTCAAATATTTGAATATAACCTTCTTAGAAAACTTGCCAAATTTAACGGAGATTGACATATCCGGAAATCCGTGGATATGTGACGACAATGGAAAATCTAGTAAGAGTGTAAAAAATAATTTCTTTGGGCTGCGTTCAAGCATATCAAAAAAGTTGTCAAAAAATTCTAACTTTGCCTGATTTTCAATAAAATTGTGTTTATTGAAACGATTGATCATGAAGCATAAAATTTGTTGCCTGATTTTATGCTTCATAATCAATCGTCTCAATAAACACGATTTTATTGAAAATCAGGCAAACTTAGACTTTTTTGACATGCTTGAACGCAACCTTATGAAACAATAAAAATTTAGTAGCAGAATGGATAAGAAATAAATACCGAGTGGCGGCGGAAAAAAATCTCGACTTTTTATTAAAGAATTCGGAGAAAACCGTATGCGCTAGACCGTATAAGCTTAAAGGACAGCCCTTATTGGATGTCGAAGAAGAGGATTTTGAAGAAAATTTTGATGAAAGTCTTGACACCACTACACTAGAGTCAACGTCCACTACAACCGCAGAAGATGATGAACAAGCCAAAAAATCGACACTAAATTTTGAAAATGTACGACGACAAATTGAGTCATTTTAAAGTCTGTTTCACGGAGAGGTTCCAAAAAGCGCCATAGTTTAGTGAACATGAAAAAATAATATCACCATCGTGTTTTTCGCATAAAATTACCCCTAGGCAAAAATTTTCATCAATTTTATACAATGCAAAAAGGATTTGGCTCCGAGTAGGATTAAACCCAGATCTTCAAACTCGAAAGTCTATGATGCTATCCACTAGGCTATACTTCCGGAACCTCTCCGTGAAACAAACTTTGGTGAGAATTTCAAAAAGTTTAGATTTTTGTGTTCGTTGGCAATAGTTCGAGCAATGAAACTGTGAAAGATGCGGATATTGGCAAGCCGAAATATGACATCAACTCTATCAGATATGGAACAGACCGTCCGAAAGAATCTTCCAATGACTGGGTCTCGTTGGTCACCGTGGGGGTGTTAGTCATCGCAACAATCATTGGTGTTACATTAGTCATCAAAAGAAAAGTAAGCAATGCCGTTTTTTTGAACAGCCATTTTTCTATTATATTGTTCGGAAACTGATGTGTCGTTATTTGAGAAAAGGCATTTTTAACAATTTTTTAACGACCAGTTTTGAACAAACTTTTTATAAGAAAGTTCACGTTGTGACGATCAACTTTTGCTGATCGCTCCAACCTGAACTTTTTTTTAAAAATACATTAGAGGACTAGACAATAATACAGGGTCATTCAGCACACAACCTCCTCTCCCAAAGAAAGTTGAATATCTCAGATTTTTTTACTTTGCATAAAGATAAATCATGATAGAAAAAAACGAAACTAGCGAACGATTTCGCTCCAAAAACGAACTAACTAACAAACGAAGATATTCAACTTTTTTTGGAAGGGGAGATTGTGCCGAATGACCCTGTACTTCATATATGTAGAAAGAAAATTCAAAGAATCAATCCATGAATGAGACGGGAATGATGTAAGAAAACAACCTACCTCTTAATTCTGACGTCATCAAATAGATAGACAATATTTTTATTATCCGGGTTTAACGTATTTGAAGCGTTCAATAAAAATATTCTTATGACATTTCTTGACGAATTTAGCATGGCTTGGAGTAGGACACCCAACGCTGCTAGGTTCATTTTATTTTCATGTTGCTAAAAATCTTTTTGAAACGCATTTCACGACGATTTTCGGACGCTAGCCGTTTCCGGAAACGGGTTTGAATTTGTCTAAATATTGACACGAAAACCCTGAATTTTACATTTTTTTTTGTAAAATTCAGGATTTTCGTAAAATTTTTTCCCACCCATCCCCAACGTTATCAAGCGTTACCATTTGGTACCCCCATGTTATCATTGGCCGACCCCCTCCTCCTCAACGTTATTATTTGGCTACCCCCCCCCATGATAACATATCTGTACGACCCCAAAATTTCCCCAACTCACATAAAAGACAACATGTTGAGCATGAAGAAACACATATGCTAACAAATAATAATTCTCTGTGGGCAAATTCTGTAGCCATTGTTTAAATTGTGAAACAACGGAGCAAGTACAAAAACTATAGAGATCACATTTGCATACTAAAAGTCGAGTAAAAAGGTTGAAAACTTGGAATGGAAACTTACATGAAGCGCCATATTCGAACTCTTTTTTCATTGTTTCCGTTAATATATGCTCAGGTAGTTGCCGTAAAAAACGTTTCAATAGCCCAGCTGCCTCGTGTGGGTCTTTAAAACTGATCGGAGTGCTATGATTGGCCATTCTTTCCAATTCATCTAATCTTGTTATTGGAGAACTAACTCTGTAGATTCCCTCTGCTAGTAAGCCTAAAAAACAAAATATAGTGAACTACACATGAAAAAAAGATGTTGAGGCCATGTTCAAGTAAAAAAAAACAGCGCCACAGGCGCAAAATTTTTTCGAAAATTTTCATTTTAAAGCTGAAAATGCTCAGAAAATGACGATTTTGGCGAAAAAATTATGAATTTTGAAGATCTTTGAAAATTTTTTACGATTCCAGTTCCACATTAGAAACCGGAACTGGAACCCCAAACGGGCCATCCACTGGGTCAAAATAAAAAACCTTGTATATAAGCTAATCATTTAACATACCTTCTTCCTCCACATAATCAATACACTGACGAACGATAAGTGGAACTGGAACACCGTCGAAGCATTTACTATTTATAACAGCCTGCTTCAAGCTAATACTCAATGTGGGACGAAAATTTCCAACATCACTAGTACCTGGACTTTTACTCGACTTTTTCTCTTTGTTCTTTTTGCCAAACATCCGAGAGACTTGTTCTACAATTTCATACAAGTTATTATTCCTACTATTGGCTTAGGTTTTCTGCCTAATAAAAGTTAGTTTTTTCATTACAAATTCAAATTTTTTCAACGCAAAAATAAACAATTTCAGTGCAAATATAAATATTTTCAGTGCAAAAATAAATACGAAAAAAAACCTCAAGCGCTCGACCCCCTTGACTGTAAATTACTCAATCACATAAATTAAAGCAATATAACTCGTTTTTGTGGAATGAACAAATATTGAAAAAAATTTATTGATTAAATGTCATAAGCCATTTGGAGCAATAAAGAAAAAGTATGAGTGATAAACGCAACAGATACACGGCGCACCAAAGTGTGCAAAAAGTTGAGACACATGAAAAACTGTTATAAAAGTGTTGCATTCGTGTCTAATAATATTTCTGTAAAGAAATTTCACTGCCGTGATGCGAGACAACGAACTTAGCATATATAATCGTCTTGTCAAACGCTATAAGGATGAAGAAACCAAAAATTTCGATAAATCACTCGACTTCAAACTTGCCACAACTATGCATTTGATACATAGGTTATTGTGTTATTCTATTATAAGGTTTTTTAAAATTTGATATTTTCTCTATTGAACAGAAAATATGGTTGTTTTTTTATTGAGATGAAATGGTTTCTTCCACGAATATATCTGAAATATGAACAACATTTTATTTAATATGACTTTGATTTCTTAAAAAAGATGTAAACTCTAAGTTTTTTTGATTATTTTTAACTTAAAAAACGTTTAAAAAATATTTTTCATACAAAATTGAAGCGTTTTTCTTGGAATTTTAAGGTGTCTCAACTTTTGTACACTTTGGTGCGCCGTGGATAACAAGCCTTTCGCTAGCCTCACCCATTTTGGATTGAGTCACTTGCTCAATATAAATAATGATTTCACGCAGAGAAACATAAGTAGAAAACTGCATAAAAATCTGAAATTATAACTCTTTTCAATGTAAAAAATCGAAATTTAAAGAGAAAATATTGCATACCAACATGAAATTATATACATTAAAGGGGGTGCAGATCTAGAGTCAATCTCGGTAGAAAAATTTTTTCTTTCGAAAAGTGACTTTTTAGGGATAATTTTGCAGGGAAAACGAATATGACGTCAGAACTTTTTCGAAAGAAAAAATTTTTCGACCGAGATTGACCCCAGATCTGCACCCCTTTAAGGATAGAATTATACAAAAAATTGTTGTGAGATTAGTTTTCTTGAGCAATGAGATTTTCGAACGGAGTTTCAGCAGCAACCCGCTTGGCTTCTTCTTCATTTTCGTTTATGGAAACGTCTGAGCTCTCTGGAAGACTTTCGGGTGTGTCTGGTTGATGAGATGGNAACGGAGTTTCAGCAGCAACCCGCTTGGCTTCTTCTTCATTTTCGTTTATGGAAACGTCTGAGCTCTCTGGAAGACTTTCGGGTGTGTCTGGTTGATGAGATGGGATGAGAAGATTTTCTTCAGCATGAGTTTGTTTTTGTAACCGCCGACATAACTCCTAAAACAACGAGTTGAGGAAAAAAAGAGGCACTAGAAAAAAAGGCATCAGTTAGCGTATCCAGGGGGGGGGGTCGAAATCCGAAAATGAAAATTTTTTCCTAATGGTCCTCCACCTTTATGTTTTTCCGTGTGAAAAATTCGTCAAATTTGAATCTACCGTCCTATTGCCAAAAAAGAATAGGTACCTGAAGCTGTAAGAGTTGGCGATCCTTGAGCGACAACGTCTTTTCGAACTCTATCTTCGTCGTAGTTAAATTTATGATTAAACTAAATTTTTACAATTGAGAAAATATTTAACTCAAAAACTTACGCATTAGCTTCATCAAGGCGTGTTTTCCATCTGCGTGATTCTGCCTCGACTTTGATCAAATTGTTGTTCATCTAAATTTAGTAAATATGCGTATTTTTAAGGCACTGAAAAGTGCCTTAAAAATACGCATATTTGGTTAGTCGACATGCGGAGCGCGTTGACCAAAGAAAGGTCGTCAAATGTATCGCATCCGCCCTGAATCGTCCACCCTCCTTATACAGTCAAACCCCTCACTAAGTCCATCCCTAACTAAGCCCACCCCCCCCCAAAACCCCTAACTAAGCCTTCCTCCTCAGCGGTGGCCTTAGTTAGGGGTTTGACTGTACACCTATGGCACTAACTAACCTTATTCATTTCCTTTTTCACTCGTTCAAAAGATTCATTAGATTGAACAAGTGAATTTAACAATGTTGCATATTTGTCAGAATATTCATTTAACAGTTTACGCAAAGAAATTTCTGACTCCAACGTTGACTTGAGCTTCTGCTCGCCTTCGAGTAGCTAGAAGCATGTTTACTTTGAATTAAAAGCGCCCTGCACTTACCTCTTTTTTAAGGTTCACATTCTCGGCGAAAACTTCTGTCACACGCACTCGCATTGCTTCTAATTCAGTTTTGAGAATGCCAATTTCTTCATCTTTACTTTGGTTGATATTATGAATACCCTTTTCACGATCTTCATACTGAAATTGAATAACTAGGTAAAATTAAAAAAAATAGTTCTCACTAAGCTTCGCAAATCGTTAAGCTTTTTATCATATTGCGACGAAAGTTCTTTTAATTGCCCGGATAAATTATCTACATCGGCAACAGCTTTCTTTTGATCTTCTCGTGCACTCACGCTCTTCTGTATGTCGGCCAACGAAACCTTTAGAGAAGCAATGGTTTCTGAATGAGCCTGTTCCATTTTCTTGAGGCGTTCTTCGTTTTGAGTTTTTATTGCACGACATAGTTCTTCCAATTTGCTTTTCGCTAATTCGGTTTTGCTCAGCAGTTTTTCGACTGATGATATTTTTTTTTCAAGCTAGAAATGATCAAATTGTTTAGGGGTCGTCGCAAATGCGCGCTAATAGTCTAAATATTCAGTGAGAGGGAGGGACAGTCCCCTTCATTATCCATCTACGGAGAATTTTCAAGGAACCAAGGTAATTGATGATCCGGGCCCGACTTCGACCTCTAGGAAAAATTCGAAAAAAATTGACATACCATTGGAATTTTAGCATTTTCCTTTTTCTTAGTTTCTACATCGATCTTCAAACGTTCATTTTCTTGTTCACTATTGGCTAAACGATTGATCAAAAAATTAATTCGATCTTCTTCCTTTACGCCTTTCAATGCATCTATTATTTTGGTTTTAATTTTCTCGTTTGAATCCATCTTGATCAATACCACCTATTTCATTAACTAAAAAATCCAAGAATATTGATGGTATAGGGGGCAGAGAAGTTCTGGCAAAGGATGTACGAAGTCCTGACATGGGATGCAAAAAGGCTTGTCCATGTGTGTAAGTCTTGGCATAGAATGCAATAAGTCCTGACATAGGAAAAATTTTAGTTTTAATGGATTTACAACAGTCTTCAAAGAGTTGCAAATTTTTTATTGAGAACTTGTCAGGACTTATTGCATTCTATGCCAGGACTTTTTGCATACATGGACAAGACTTGCATCTCATGTCAGGACTTCGTATCAGGGGGGGGGGCAAAAGTTCGGGGATAACCGACAAAAATTCGGGGACAACGGACAAAAATTCAGGGACACTACTCCTGTCGGATTTTGCGTTTTCAATACTAAAAACGCAAAAATCCGACAGTGGTAGTGTCCCCGAATTTTTGTCAGTTGTCCCCATAACTTTTGTCGGATGTTCCCGAACTTTTGCTCTCCCCTGATCATCCTTTGCCAGGACTTCTCCGCCTCCCCTTGTACAAAATTTTGGAAGTTTTTAACTCATTTAGCTTAAAATAATGATAAATATAAAAACTGTTCGTAGGAATTATCTAAGCGAAAAGAAGAGAACACATGTGTAAAATCGACTGATCAGCTAAAGAATGACTAACATAAGTTCAAAAGAGAGCCCGAGTTCCATTGAGTGATATCTTTCGAGAGCCTGCATGCTTTATCAAATCCATTGCCCGAAATATAAGTTCAAAAAGATTGAATCACTAAAACGATTAGTCGGAAGTTTGAAAATGTTGGCAATGTTAGAAGAATGTCATAAATTTATGCAGCTTTAACCCCTCGGAATACCGTTGGAGATTTCGAGTCGGCAGGATCGGTTCTATCTCCAAAACTACGAATTCTTTTTACTAGGGATCTTTTGCAGTTGATCCCTCTATCTGACACTTTAAACTTAACTTCGAGTCCTGGCGATTCCCGCTACTAAAGTAGCCTGAACCAGGGCCCGAAAAGGTGCTAGCACCCAGCACCAGGGTTGCCATTTTATCTTTTTTCGTAGAAATTTGTTTTTTTCAGGCATTTTCGCTTTTTTTCAAAGCTGAAAAAAGCAATTTTTTCGATTTTTTGGGAAAAACCATAAAAAATAATTGTTTATTGACCAGAAATTTGTTAAAAATCGAAAAATTTTAACTAAAAGTAGTTATTTTTGACCAAAAATTGTATTTTAGGATATTTTTTACCCAAAAATTCATTATTTTAGCTAATTTTTAACCATATTTTAGTATTTGCTTTTTTCTGGGGCCTAATTGCTTGTTTTCAAAAATTTTAGATGGCAACCCTGCCCAGTACCCTGGGTGCTAGCACCTATCAGCACTCACAGGTGCTGACACCCACCACCGAAAAGCACCCATTGGTGGATGCTAGCACCATAGCTGAACAAGGGGGGTACTGTCCCCCCCCCCACTTCGTCTTTTTGCCGAAAATTTTTAATATTTTGCATAGAATTTTTAAGCGACCATGTCGTATTTAGGAGCCAGTACCCCCCTCCTTGTACAGCTATGGCTAGCACCCACATTTATTTATTTTTAGGTCAAAATAGATCGCGCGATAGCTCATTGGATTCTTTAAATCATGCTGAGCAACTTTAATTCGCACCACTTTCTACGAAAAAAATTCTGTGATAAAATATATAAAACCAAAATCAACTTTTGAAATCTTAATTCAAGAACAAAATCAAAAGTTTATTTCGGTTTTACTTTATCACAGAATTTTTTTCGTAGAAAATGGTGCGAATTGTTGCTCAGCATGATCTAAAGAATCCAACGAGCTATCGCACGACCTATTTTGACCTAAAAATAAATGTGGATGCTAGCACCCACCCATGGGTGCTGAGTGCTAACATCCACTTTTTCGGGCCCTGGCCGCAACTCAATTTCACGAATCAGGGGTCAAAAAACGGCACTTTTTCAGTAAAAAATTGCAAAAACATTTTTATTCAAGTTCTTTTTTTACTAGTTAGAATAAACTAATTTATAGATTCTGTTGATTTTATTTATGGAATAAATAACCATGGAAAGTGGAAACCAAAAATCTCGAACTTCTCGTCTGCTGATGTTAAATTATCGTTTCGATGCCTCGAATGAAGTTGATGAGGTATTGATCAATTTCCTAGATTCTATTTTTTGTGTCTTTTTTAGACTCTAGTGAGCCATTATAATTTTCTGATGGAGAACATGAATAATTTATCCGAAAAAGAGGCACATGATTGGTTGATGCAACGCAGTAAAGATCCTAAATTTGTTGAAGTAACTTCTGCCGGATTCTTATATGGGATCTTAGTCGATCCACAAAATGCGCCAAAGGTAATTTGTTATTGAGTCGTCTTGAGCCGAGTATTCTTTTGAACGTCCCTAGCCCATAAAAAATTTCGGTACTATTCCATTTTGGTTACCCAAAAAGATTTTTTAAAATTTCTTTGACAAATGACCCTCTAGGGGTATTTTTATGCGAGAAATTCAAATTTCGCACTCCTGAAGCGTGAAACGCTTCCCTGATTCAGTATATGGCACCATTTATACTTGCCGCAAGACGCGCGCGTCTTAGTGCATTTTGAAGACGCCGCCTCTCATGAACGAGGCTTAATTTCTACTTTTAGCATTTCCGCAATATGGGTGTTTCTATAACAGATAATTGGTATACAGCCTTGTATAGAATGGTAAGTTTTTGATACTGTTTTTGACGCTCATAAAGTTGACACGATAAAGTTGACATGAATATTTTTGAAAATGTTTTTGAACTTCTTTCGATTAAATGATAATCTCGCGATCTTTTCCTGATGTTCAATGAAATTTTTCGTGTCAACTTTATGAACGTCCTATTTTCTCTCTGAGTATATGCATTTTAGAATATGATCTTGCTAGAACTTTTCAATAAAATGCGCTCCGAGCCAAAAATGCAAATATTGTACTTTTTCCGTGAAGCCATCAAATCGAACATGCCGAAAATCGATAATGTACTACTGAATCTGTTGAGAACTATAAATGAAGGTGGCAAACTTTCGGAAATCTACCCCTTTGTGCATGGAGTGGCAGATTTCCTCAACGAAAATCGTGAGTGGATACGCAGCATAAAGCAAGGCTCTCTGGTCTCACCCCTTGTATTACTGTCCTTCTCTCGTTTCTTGCATGATTACACGCAATCTGGGCTTAACAATGAGCCTTTCAAAAAGAGCCTAGAATCTGCTTGCGAGTTTTTTTTACGAGAACGTTTAGTAGATATGCTGCCATTAGGTTTGTTTTTTTATAGTTTAGCGTTGTGATATTTTTGAATGTAGGTCGTGATCTGGTGTTGATCTTGATGCGTCTAGGTCGAAATCCAACATTTGCGCCTTTTTGGAAGAATTTGCTTTATGGCCAGCTTCAAGGTCTTGGAGGTAATTTTAATGAATAAAAGCTTGGAGTGTTGAATTTTTTAAGGCCTTATTGATTTGATGAATAAACCCTGCCAGGCAGTTATATTTACCTTTCGATTGTCACTGCATATAACTAGAAAGATAGAGTTTTTGCTCAAAATGAAAATGCCCAACTTTGGGCGCCATCTTGATTGGTTTACTAAACAAGTAATTGGATTGTACCATAATTTTCAGGCTTTTGCTATTTGAATGGAACCATTACAAAAATGATTGAGTTTTTATGTGCGAAGAATCGATTACCGAATTGTGAAAATGCTTCCTGACCGAGAGCTCAAAATAATACCAAAATATTGACCTAAATTTTCATTCTGCGTCAAAAAAATTTTGTGATATACCCTTCGTCTCAAATCTCGATTCTATCGCGGAACCTGTTTTAAAAACAACAAATTCCTTCAGATTCGATTTCCTCATAGTAGAAAAAATTAGCCGATTTTGGAGAGCTTTTTGAAATTTTGATTTTTTAAAAGCCCGAAAATTATGGTACAACCCAGTATTTTGAACCTTGAAATTTGATACGCGTTTTTTTACTTTTAGCACCTGAATGGACCGGAAGGTGGAAGTATTCGCGCTGAAATAATCCGATATCTTTGGTATATAGGTCTTTCAACTCCTGATTTCCAGGTTTGAGCTACCATTTTAACTCTTGTTATTCTTTTTTTCTTTAGCAACAGCATGTAGCAGAAAATAGAGCTTCATTGCTATCGTTCTTCATTCGAACGGCTCAGGTAATTTTTGTGCAAATTTTTATTGATTGAAACTTGCTTTAAAAAAGGCCAAAAATTTTTTTCGAAAATAGTGTTTTTCATCGTTTCGAACATTTTTTATGTTTGTCGAAAAAATTTTGTGATAACTCACCTCAATCGGTCCTCCTTCCCCTTTAAGAAAATCATTTTCTATTGTAGCCTGGAATGGAAATGCAGTGGTGCAAACTAGTTCTTATATGGGATTGG